>JALPQI010005915.1:0-61159 GCA_025490895.1 Thaumatotibia leucotreta | reverse complement strand
CACCTCCCAAAAATTTGTGTGTGTGTGTGTGCCCTCAGAACGTGAGAATGTAGACATAAATTATATTGATTTCGAAGCAACCGGAATACTCTTCCTCGTCCTTAAATAAATCCGTATCTCATTTACGTTTAATCCCAGATTGCCGAGAAGTAATCACGACTTAGCGGAGGGACAAAAGATCTATAGGTCCAGCGTACATCGAAAATCGCAAACGAGCAACGGCCACTGTTACTCCAACGAAGGCGTCATTGGAGTGAAAGAGACGGATACTCGACATTCACGATATTCGAAATTCACGATAGGCCCTCTGTACAGCAGCCTTACCATGACTTGCAAGTATCGGTATCGTTAGGTTTTACTCGATACGTGAAGTAGGCCATCGCGGTCGCTCCAATATGTCAGTATGTCAGTGCGAGTATAGGATATAATTCATTACGTATCGAGTAAAACGGCCGTGTGGTGACGGCAGTAAGAATACATTTGTCACCACCCCAACTCCTCCTTCGGGAGTCGTAAGAGTTGACTAAGGGATTGAAGTGTCACTGACCATTATTTGACAAAATATTGATGATGGGGCAGCAGCGTCATCATAGTGGACACATTACTGCCATCGCCAATCCGCTTGCCTTGCATGCGATTATGGGCATTTACCTCCTAATGCGAACTACCATAGGCTGATGATGATGATGATGATCGAGTAAAACCTAACGTATACTTTATTTTCCAACTCATGGTACGGCTACAGGTACCTGCGGAGTTCAATTGCGGCTTTACTTAAGGGTTTATTTACAGGATTCTCGTCCATGTTTAATTCGAATACGGATTTGGAATGAACAGTGTCGTATATATCGAAGGAAATGCGCATAAATGTACTTACAAGGTGAAATAAAAAACGGGACCATAGGTATAGGTATAGTAACGATTTAAAAGAGCTTGTAGGCATACCACTGCTTGCTTGCTTAAATAAAGAATCATTTGACTTTGACTGATTTACATAGAGGATAGGTACACTGGATAGGTATCACTAAAGCAAATTGCTACCTACATATAAAAATTTTCAGTTGAAAGTAAAAAAAGTGTAGATAAGATACCTAAACAAATATGACTGCCTTTTCGCATTTGACACATATCGTTAAACACGTTCGCAGATATATGTTTACGTTATACTAATAAATATCAATAGATAATTTTAACAAAAAATGTATGTGAACTTCAAGTATAAGGTTTTTTAATTGGTGATGAAACCAAGATTATGTTCTGAAAGTGCGAAATTATGAAATAATTCAAGTTAGCAGGTTTGTTTACCTTTTTTCTACTTTAAACTAAAAAATGATATACATATATATAAATCTGCAAATTTTGAGGGTACATCTCTGTCACTCCAACGAAGCCGTCATTAAAGTGACAGAGACAAATGTATAAGCCAACGGCGCTATCGCGAACTTCGATTTTCGTAAATTCTTCTCTATCACTCTAAATAAAATGACGCCGTCGTTGGTGTGACAGAGCTAGACATATCCCCGAAATTTACGAACTTCGATGTTTCGAGGCCTACTACCCCAAAAATAAAAAAAATCGAGGATTCGTCTCTGTCACTCCTACCAAGCCGTCATTAGAGCGACAGAGACAAATGATCGAAATTGGAATTCGCGGTCGAATTTGCGAATTTGGAAGCTCACGGCAAGCCAGGAGCGGTGAACTATGCAAGAGACCGCCCCGACCAGTTTCGGCCGCGGTAAAAACGCGGGCGCGTGTCATTAGCCGGCGTGCATTTATTAATCTTATTCGGAGAAATCGCATCGCTCCCTGCGACTGTTGGCACACAGTTTGAAAACAGTAGGGTAACATAAATTTTAATATCATCATCATTTCAGTCTACTGCTGAACAATAGGCCTCTCCTATTAAAACACTTTCACTTCCAGATCAAAAACCTAGGTTATCGCTGCACGCTGACCTGGGTGCTTAGCCAGGTTGCCAATCGCTAACGCTTAGTCGTCAATCGTAAACGAAAGGCAGCTAAATGTCTTTGTCGCACTAATATAAAAGAGTGACAGAGAGGGAAAAATACGATACGCTACTAAGCGTTAGCGATTGGCAATTTGGCTAAGCATGCTGTTGTACGATGTACGCTACATCAATTCCAAGAACGCCACTAAGGAGACCTCAATAACTTTATTCCCATGCCACACGACTCCCCAGGGGAATTACGGAGTTGGTCTTCTACTAGATATGTCCAAGGCTCCCCAAGGGGAATCGTACGGAGTTGGTCTTCTACTAGATATGTCCAAGGCTTACGACAGAGTTTCACATCCCATACTTCTACAAAAAATATTGAATTTAGGTATCCGTGGACCGGTTCTTACTTGGCTGAAATCATATTTACAAGACAGAAAGCAATACGTTCAGATTGAGCATTACAATACAGAACTAAACAAGACTCAACTATTCAAATCTACTCAGCGAACCGTTAATAACTCAATCCCCCAAGGTAGTGTTCTCGGATGTGTGCTTTTTTTTAATATACATTAACGATCTGCCAAAAATAACAAAACATACATGCATTATGTTCGCCGATGATGTTTCCCTATTGTTCAAGTGCCCTTCTAGTAATGATGCCAATAATCACGTAACTGATACATATGCTAAAGTAGCAAATTGGTTACAAGATCACAACTTAGCAATAAATAATAATAAAACAAAAGCAATCCAATTCAGACCGCATCAAAAGCATCCAATAAATATAAGGCACGTATCTCAAAAGCTAAATATAGATGAAGTATCAGATTTTAAACTATTAGGCTTTACAATAGACACCCACCTAGATTGGAAAAGACACGTAGCACGAATTAAAACCAAATTATCATCACTTGTTTTTGCGTTAAGAATCCTAAAAATAAATACCAGCGAACTCTGCGCACTCTCAGCGTACTATGGTTATGCTCACCCCTTGTTAACCTATGGTGTCTTACTTTGAGGACATAGCGTAGATTCACATGATGCATTTATAATGCAAAAAAAGTGTATCCGCATCATAGCCAATCTAAAAAAAACAACTAGCTGCAAACCTCATTTTAAGTCACTGCAAGTCTTAACTTTTCCTTCAATATATATATTAGAATCCGCCAAATTTGTTTGTAAGCATATCCACCTATTTGAATTCAATAAAAATAACCGCCGAAAACAAGATTTAGCCCTCCCAGAACCAAAAATAGAAATGTTTAAAAAAAGTCCTTATTACAGATCCGCCCAAATTTATAACAGTATACCCAATACCATCAGATCTGAAGAGAAATATACAATATTTATAAATAAACTAAAACAACTACTCATAAATAAAGCATACTACTCTCTAAATGATTTCTTTGAAGACTAATTATTATCCTACCAAAATACCCTCTAATACACAAAATAAAACTCTTCTTTCAAAAAGGCTCTCATTAACCGGTACTGCGAGTTGTTACTAGTCATAGGCATACCAGTAACAGTATGTAATTATAAAATGTAAAATTTGTATTATGAATAAGTATAGTAGTAAGAATAGTAATAATTAATGTAAATTGCGACACCCTTCAGGGTTCATGTAACTTAAACTTATGTTTTGTTCATGAATGCAAATATAAACAATTATTCACTATACAATTAACGCCGGCTGGCATGCAGGGATAGCCTTTGTTTTTTTCCTGGCACTGCAAACAGTATAGTGATAAACTCCACCACGGAGTCGGCGGCATGTGAACAAAATTACCGATAACTCCCCAGTGGCGCTCTTGGCATTGAATGTGTTAACTATGCGTTAGGAGCTAATTACCTATATTCGCCACGCTGAGCAAGAGAGTTGGTGATCGCAGTAAGGTGTCCACTATGATGATGCTGCTGCCCATCATCAAACTTCTATAAAAGAATGTTTATTGACATTCGAGTGTCACCTTGCCCTGCCCTTAGTGAACTCTTACGACACTCGTGGGATGAGTTGGGATGGTTAAATAAAATTATAAATACTATTTTGGATGTAGTATTACCAAAGAAAAAAAAAAACAAGTTCAACAACGTCCGAGGTGGTGATCGAACTCACGGAGATACTCAGCTTTCGCGACTGATATCTGTACCTACCCGTCACCCACTCAGTCTTAGTAACCACTGGTCAAATTTATAGGGTATATACTATCTCCTAGCTGCCTAGCTTTGACCATACTCCATAGGCAAGCAATGCGTGCTTGCACCTCCTGCCCGAATACCTTTCAGAATTCTGCATAGCGGGAGAGCTGCTACTATCTACATACGTATCCAATCTAGTTTCTGCCAGCAAGCTTTTGCGACAGGGTAAAGTCTATGAACAAATAAAACATGGAAGTCTCACGCCATACAAAAATGTCTTTCAGAAACAATCACGAGATTTACAATAAATACATAACGGTTATGATTTTATATATCTATTAACCATTATTATCTTAACCTACTATTAAAAATAGTTGTGAATGGTCAAAGCATTTACTGGCTATATTCGAATTTGTAAAATATGTTGTGTGGTAATGCGCGGTGTTTTGAAAAGCGCCCATTATCCTGCCCACCTCTACACAATCAAAATCATTTTTGGGGACATTTTTGATCTTGCGTTAGATGTCTACATTTTATATATACGGTGTATCGGCGATCTGGGGCCTATTTCTCGAAACCTTGTAACTTGTAATACAAGCCGAAGTCTTTATCTAATTAATAGTGTCAAAAAGAGACTTCCAATTATGTTACAAGTTACAAGCTTTCGAGAAACCGGCCCCAGGCGTATGACGTACTGTTTCGTGTTGAACACTGTGACAGGACGTTCACTCATCGTGTGACATTACCTTGGATAAAATGTTACGCATAAATAACCACCAATTTCGACTTTAACTCCAAGCAGGAAGATCTACATTTAGCAACCAAATAAGCAATGCCTATCGAAACTCGTATTTAAGACATAACTAATGCTCGTTAATTTAAGCTTCGACTGGGAAGTACCTACTAGAATTGCAGTCTTATTTATTACGAAATCATTGGTAGCCTAGGTATAGTACAGTCGAGGAATTTAATTTCCTACCCATTTCGTACCTTGTCACAGTGACAATCAATATGAAAGCTGTTAGGACTGTCATATTATAGCTACTATGACAGGGTACCAAATGGGTAGGAAATTAAATCCCTCGACCGTACCTATAGCCGTATGGATTTCTATCGCTTTTCTGAAACACTTGAAAACGTCATAAGGAAAAGCTTTTAGAAATAATAATAATGTTCCAAATTGGTTGCAGCGTCTGCGAGTAGTCGGGGAACATAGTTATACTCATTCCATCAATTATTCGCATCAGTAGGGGAGACCAGGTATGAACGTAACAATTTTCAGTTTTTGATTTTTTATATTTTTTTGGTAGCAGTTGTCAAACTTTGCATCTTTATGTGCAATAGACACATATTTCATGTATCTTTTGGTACCAAAATAAACTTCATACATCGAATAGTTTTACAGAAAAATGGTTCACAGTGAAGGATGGAATTTGTTGCAATTATCCCTACCCCCAGGGCTGGTTGTAACAGTGCATAGGGATAATAGAAATAAAGTAAATAACTATAAAATAATCAATATAATTATGTGTAGTTAGTATTTTTAAGTAATCAACAGTCTTACAATATCACTATCTCAAAGATAAACATTAACAATGAATGAATGTAATTAACATTAGGTATTATATGAGGTCGCAGGAGTCCGCTGGATGCGGGTGGCGCAGGACCGGTCATTGTGGCAAGCTTTGGGGGAGGCCTATGTTCAGCAGTGGACGTCTTTCGGCTGATATGATGATGATGATTATATGAGACGAAATTAATTTATACCTATAGGATATATGAGTGACGTGAGAGCAATCAACTTTCTGTCTTATTCTAAATGGCATATAAACAAATGCTTAGGTGCAAGCAATTAAATGCTTTCGGCATTGTCCTTATTTCTGAGTATACTACTAAGCTAATCATACAATGTACCTAATATGATAAAAAAAATGTGTTTTACTCCTCATCGACAGTGAATATTTGTTTCCAGAAACAAATCCCGCCTTGGGTAGTGCCACTGAACTTTCAAGTAAAGCTTTCCTTTACTTTACATATCTATATAAAGTGATGTGAGCCAGTTGGTACGTCTTTGCTGTGTCCCTGTAGGGCATTTTAAAAAAAGGATCACCTTAACTGCAGCTAAAGCTATAATTTCTATTTTGTCTGTTGTTATTTTGTGTATATTAGACATTCTGCAACAAAAAGGCACTATTAAGTATATGAGTTATTTAATAAACGCTAGCAGATAGGTGTACCAATGATCCTCCAATTTGGAAATCGGGATAAAAGTAACAAGTTGTTTCATTCATCCCTGGGTATCGAATTTCCAGAATCCCACAAACACGTAGCAAAAAAACGTAAAAAGCATCATTAAAACATTGATTTGCAACCCTCAAACTGTAAATGATTAGTGACTTTACAACACCCATGCAAAACGCAAGCTATAGCGTTTACCATGAAAAATCTAGCTAAGATTGAAAAAATCGTTAAAAACTTACTTTTGACGCATTTTTCTGGGACCATAGCACTACACGCATAACCTGCCATCGCAGCACCGTGGGTGTAACTGAGGTTAGGGGGGAATCGAAATGGCATCTAATGCCCTGAAAGACGTTCGGATAGATGTCGTAGAAAATTTTTAAATGAATTTGTTACGTTCATCCCGCATTACTTTCATACCTGGTCTCCCCTACCTAAAAAATGCAGCAAATTCAATTTTTTTATGGGCAGGCAAATTCGCGTCTATATTTTTTGAATCTCCTTTGACTACTGTCAGTAGGCCGAGGCGAGAAGGCTCTGCGTCTGCGTCTGCGTCGGGTAGGCACCCCAAACATCTAAAATCGTCAATTTCGATCATCTGTTTCTGTCATTCCAACGAAAGCGTCATTGGAGTAGCAGAGACAGATTCACGACATTTATTCTTACTTTCGATGCTAAGCTCTCAGGTTGTCAAGAAGACTTTGGGCTTAAGTAGTTACAGTCGTCATCAGATATATCGTAGCGTCCAGAGCGCTCAAAAATATCTGAACACGCCTCTATCGTTATGGCAATAAAGGCGTGTTCAGATAATATTTAACGTTCCAGACGCTACGATATATCTGATGGCGACTGTACCTAAGGGCTTGTCCATTAATCACGTCATACTGTATAGGGGGAGGGGAGGGGGGTCAAGAAAGATCACCAATTATCACCATAGGGGAGGAGGGGTCAACGGACAAATCACGTGTAATTTTTTGTTACACTTGAATCTGCTGAACAGCATTATAACCAGTAATAAAATCTTTACTTTTTTATAAAACACTTTAAGGACTAAGTTTTAAAACTTCGCGAACATTTACCTTGTAGTTGGCAAAAAAGTACGTAATTTCAAGTTTTATTAAAAGGACTACTTTTAAGTTGGCAAAAAATTACATGGCATATTGGCTTGGGTGCAGAAAATATCACCATGGGGGATGGGGGGGTCTAATACAGACCAAAATCGTATGACGTGATTAATGGACAAGCCCTTACATACTTTTCCAGCCAAGGAAAAATAATTGTTGCTTGTATTGCGCTATGATGATGATGATGGTGCAGATGGCTGTCAAGCTACACATAAGAATATAAGTCTCAGAATGGTCTTCATTCATTGATTTGTCCGATTCTCATGCATTACTAAGGATGTTTAGAATGCGTTGCCTCCATACAAATGAGACAATTGGAATATCAAGGTCAACTTCACATCCAGTATGCTACACATGACATAAATGTGCAATGAGGTTTGTGATTGTGACTCATTTAAGTCTGGTGTTCAGGGTGTTCTCTTAAAAATCATGCATACTTTGATTCCAAGGTAATTTTCAAAAACTTACACAGTCATAACATTAAGTAAATAGGTAGGTAGGTAATAGTGAAATAAATAAGCAGGTAACATTTGATATTGGGCTTACGGCAGAAATTAATCAGTTGCAAAATTTTGCATTATTTGTAATCAAAATTAACTATAGTTTAGTTTAGAATTAGTCTAATTGTGCAAGTGAATGTAATAGCTTCCAATGCAAAAATGCATAACATAATACAGACAACTATGGCCTATAATTTAAAAGCAGTTATTTTTATAAGCTAACTATAGCTCTAAGGATGTATTTTATAAATAAAGCCGGCTGAGTGATTACCGCGCCATGCTTAGTATAGGGTTCCAGTCATTTGAAAATGGCTGAGCCAAATTGCACATTTCTAAAACTAACGGCCAGTGAGCTATGCTGCAGATAGAGAGACAGACAGACAGACAGCAGACAGACATTAGAACTATAATGCTTCCTTTGACCAAGGCTAATTATGTTGGTTTAACCCTTTAACGGGCAAGACTAAAAAAAATCGTGGGTTCAAGCCATTATATAGTATGAAAAATTCTGTACAAGAAAATACAAAAAGATGGTGCTTTAGGGTGGTCGTTTTAGAGACCGGTGCCCTATAAAGGGTTAACCCCTTGGACACTTCTTAATGAATAAAATGCAGCAAACATGTTGCAAAAACATTAATTTCTTATGAATTAAATAATTAAGAGTCGAAAAGAATCAAAATTAACTCACCTTATTTATTTTAAGACACTTATAATTGCTTTAATTTTTTATATAAATCTATAGACATATGAGTATGCATGATGTTTCTTCATTGGCATAACAGTAGCATAGTCATTTACTTTCTTTTATTTATGAAATATGACAGCTATAAGAACGGATGTGAAAATAATGTTTCTCTAACATTAAAAATGAAACAATATCTTTGTTGTTTGTTGCAATCATTTAATTAAAACATAAATAACTGTACTATATTCTTATACAAAAAGTTGTATTTACAACTCAGTTTGCCACAAGTTAAGTTTGTAGTACAATACTACTGTTCGACAGTTTTGTAATGCACAGACATGAATCTTAGCAAATGTTGGAAACCTATGCACTTACAACGATTTCAACACTTACAAACAACAAATACGCCAGCAAATTACGCAGCGACTTAACCTAAAACTATACACAAGTCCTTTAACCCCAATCACTGATTACTTTGCAGGGACCGGTGCCGTTGGAGCGCTCGCGGCTTTCTGCTGAGCTGCCGACAATTGTGGTGTGTCAGTAGCCAGCGACCTCAACTGCTTCTCAGCGACAGCGTTCACCATCTTCGTCACGTTAGCTTTCATTTTATTCCTCTCCAAAGCGCTCGATTTGCTTTTCACCGGCGCGTTTGGCCTTTTGGTCACAGCTTTGCCTTTCGCTTTCTTGTTTTTAGCGCCCGCTGGGAGCTTGCTTTTCACTTTTAGCTTCCCTTGAGCCATTTTATGTATTTATTTACGAGAAAAACTAGTAACGCTGTAGATGGTGTTTTGAGAACGTGCAATTGACGTTTGACGTTGACATTTTGTGACTTTGACACTTTGGTTTCGTTCGGAAATGAGTGACAAATGGAAAGTTTGTTTGAGATACAGTTAAAAGCGCGTTTTCGATTTTACAAATCAATTCATGAAAAGAAATTGTACATTTAACAATTAAAAAATTGCCATTTTTTTCACGAATGTTATTCGCCAAACTATGAACGACGATCGTAGGGTTGCGTAACATGGGGACTCGTTTAGCATTTCATAGATTTTTTTTGTTGGAAGACATTAATGAATTCTTGCAAAACATTTAATTTCTACGAAAACTAAACTTTTACTAGACTTTTCAAACCGAACAACAAAAATAGAATGAGCAACATTTTTCATTAGGTAGGGTAAATTGTCCGTAACTGGCGAATTTTAGTAACTAGCCGCCTTTTGTCATAAGAGTCGCTTAACTTCAAACCCGGGTAAATCCACTCTACCAATAGAGTCCATATTTAATTGCAATCGCCTAGTTTTTCTTTAAAGTTCAACTCTATTGACAGAGTGGATTTACCCGGGTTTGAAATTAAGCGACTCATTAAAATGATTTCTATTTATAGGTTTACAAAAATTACAAAGTTCATTTTAGTGGTAGGTAAATATTAAGTAAAATAAAAACCTAATAACTGGTCAAGTTTTAGTTACTGGCCACCTTAAACTAAAAATGAATTCTATTTAAAAGGGAAGAGAACTCATTTTTGTACGAGGAAAATGGCCAGTCACTGGAAATTTGCCTCCTAGCCACTCGTTCAGTAACTGGCCGCTTCTTACTAAAATGCGTTCTATTTAAACCTATATACAGAATTCATTTTTACTACCCAGAGGTGGCCAGTTACTGGCAATTTACCCTACTAATGATAACTATTTTCACTATTTTCGTTAATTTTTGCTCTATTAAGACATTGCTTCTTCCTAATGTCCTTACTTGTTAAAATAGAGTAGTTTTCATTTGACTGTACGGAATGGACTGCAATATGGACTGTGTGGATTATGTAGATACGGTACAGTCAAGTGCAAAGTACAGTAATTTTATGATACTTTCTTAAAAATATGTCCCAGTGTTCATTATAATAAAAAAGTAGTAGCAATTATAATTTGATTTGAGAAAGGACTTTTTATGATAGTGAACATTAATTGTTACGACTGAGAATTATCAATCAAGACTGAGACAGACACGATGTGATATTTTTTTCTCGTTTTAAGGTTTGGAATCTTTTAAGACTTATTAAAGCTAAGCTAAGCTGGGTACAGGAGCTGGATGCTATTGAAAAAGTCATCAACTCAGCTTGCTACGCTTTAAGAAGTCTGAGAGATGAAATTTATATAGATCAGTTAAAAATAGTTTATCATGCCTTAATAGAATCTAAGTTACGT
This sequence comes from Thaumatotibia leucotreta, assembly GCA_025490895.1. Lineage (NCBI taxonomy): Eukaryota > Metazoa > Arthropoda > Insecta > Lepidoptera > Tortricidae > Thaumatotibia > Thaumatotibia leucotreta. The sequence goes on along the minus strand of JALPQI010005915.1, from coordinate 50,312 downwards.
TATAGTAGTTATTCGAACGACGAAAATGTCACCATTGATTTCCTGAACTCTGCGCAGGATTTGGCATCAATGCCTGTTCCCAGCGAAGTCTTATCTTCTTTCACTACAACTCTCCAACAATTGCAACGTGTCTTCAAATCAATGCAACGTGAGATGGACGCCTTCACTACCTCACTGAATCATACCTCAGAAGATGTAACCATGTTTCGTAATGAAATATCAGAGATGAAAAGCCAACTCAAGGAGCTTGACTTTTACAAGGCAGAAGTAAAAACTCTTCGCGCTGAAGTTGTCGAACTCCGTCAAGATCTTGAAAACAAGGAGCAACACCGTTTGCTTAAAAATGTTGAGATTACAGGCGTTACGGAGGACAACAGCGAAAATCTACAACAAATTGTTAACACGATCTGCATCAAACTGGGAGTCGAGCTGGACCCGCGCGACGTGGACGACGTGCGGCGTGTGGGCCAGCGCGGCGGCGGCGGCGGCGCGGGCGCTGCGGGCGCCGAGCGACCGCGCGGACCGCGCCCCGTCGTGCTGACGCTGACGCGCCGCGCCCCGCGCGACCAGATCCTGCGCGCCGCCAGGGTGCGCCGCAACCTCACTACCGACATGCTGGACATTCCGGGGAACTCACGCCGCGTTTACATAAACGAACACCTAACTAAAGGAAACAGGGTTCTCTTTAGCAAAGCTCGAGCGGCAGGCGCGCAGCTCAACTTTAAATTCGTCTGGACTTCAAACGGGTCCATCTACATGCGACGTTCGGAAACTAGCTCGGTTGTGAGAATTACTTCGGAGGCAGTGCTAGGTAAACTCGGCACAGGACCCGTTCCGATTAGCCAAATTGAGCCTTTTCGAAATGCGTCTAATTAGTAGAGGTCTTACAAATGTTCTTAAATTTATTTTATGTTTTCTTATAATGACTGTACTTGGAACTCAGTCTTCCGTTGATTTTCTTATAATCTTAAGTTTCTTATCATATTATGGATCTCAAAAAATGTTGTCACGTGATATACCATTTCTTTTAAGTTTAATGTATGGTAAAAATAAATTTATTAGCGTTAGTCAATTGTTATTATTACGTAACTGTTCAAATATTTGTAATACCGCTGGAAATATTTTCTTAGAAGCGTTTGTATTTAGTACTAAGGCCACTGCAGACAAAATTGATTTACTACTACATGTATATTCTCATATGTATCAACGTAATTACGACTACAATCAGATTTCATTAGTCACACTAAAATTAGAATCTTTCTCAACTCAATTTATGTCAACTAATTACATCGCACCGTATTACCTACACATTTTAATTCGTGTCATTTTCTGCCGCTATATAACAATTTTGAATGATCAACTCTGTACTTATAAATTCATGATACAATTCCTACCTTTAAAATGAACAGCTCTCAAGTGGCAGATGATCTAGAATCAGTATGTAATATCCCATGTCGTGAAGTTTTAGTAGATAATTTCAACAATACTTTTAAGCAATTGAGAGGTTTCAAGGTCTTAACTTTTAATATACGCAGCATCCATAAAAATCTTGATATATTTATTTTAAATTTACACAGAACAAAGGTTGAGTTTGACGTTCTTATTTTAACGGAGTGTAGAATACAAGACAACGTATTATTTAATCAAATCCCAGGATATAATTCGTATTACACCAAGCATAATATAAACCAAAACGGTGGAGTCGTAGCGTTTGTAAGAGAAAAATGGACCGTAACTGTTAGGGAACCTAGTTTTGCCGAAGCATGCTGCTTATTAATAGACATTCCAAAACAAGCTACAATTCTTGGTTTTTATAGATCTCCTTCATTCAGATGTACAACAAAGTTCCTTTTTGACTTAGATACCACACTTAATACTCTTAAAAACGTAAACCAACTAATAATAACAGGTGACATAAATATTGACATTATCTCTCCCAATAGCCAGAACACCAACGTTTCCGAATACCTTTGCCTTCTTGCAGAACATGGACTCGAGTCGGCTATCTCTTTGCCCACGCGCGACAAAGCATGCTTGGATCACCTTTTTATTAGAACACAACATCCAGTCACTGGTGCTGTTTGTGAATTAAACATCACAGACCACAAGGCAGTGGCTGTTGAAATTTCCTCGAATGTGTCTGTTAACCAAAAGCTTAATAGAATCAAATCTGTAATTGACAACGCTGGTGTTCTTTCAGAGCTTGAATCAGTAGACTGGCGCGTAGTTTTAAATGAATCGGATGTCAACATTGCTACTAACACTTTTATGAGTATTGTTGAGAATGCTGTTAAACTGAACTCGAAAGAAGTAAAAATACCTCGGACCAAAATCACTCTTAAACCCTGGATGACTCCCGGCCTCCTTCGATGTATCAAACATCGCGATAGGTTACATTTAAAATCTAGACAGTTTCCCCATGATGCAGTACTACAGTTAACTTATAGCCGCTACAAGAACTTCTGTAACAATCTCCTTAAAAAACTAAAAGAACAGCATGAAAAACATGAACTCTCTTCCAATACCCGTAACACTAAAAAACTTTGGGAAGTCATTAAAAATATTTGTAACATCAAGAAACATAAATCTCAACCAGTCGATCTGATTTCTACACCTAATCCGTTGGAATCATTAAACAACTGCAATAACTTCTTTTCCTCCGTAGGTCAAAAATTAGCGACAGAAATCATTTCTCAGACTGGGGAGTCAGAGGAATCCCTTGCCACTAACCTTCGACTAAGTAGCACAGACAAAACATTCTATATGCAACCGACTGATTTCAGAGAAATTGAAACTACCATAAGACATTTAAAAGACGACAGCGCACCAGGTCCAGACGGGATAAATAACAAACTCGTAAAGTGTATCAAAAACTGTATCATTGAACCGCTAGCCCACATTTACAATATTAGTTTAAGTTCTGGTCTATTTCCGGAGAAATGGAAATTAGCTTCGGTTACTCCCATTCATAAAGACGGACCAAAAAACATTCCTGGCAACTACAGACCCATTTCATTACTAAGCACCTTTTCCAAAATTTTTGAAAGACTTGTTAACCGCCGTTTAGTGAGATACCTCGAGAAATTCAACCTCTTATCTGATCGACAATTTGGATTTAGGCAGAACCGTTCGACGGAAGACGCTACCTCAACTCTCACCGATCTAGTTTCATCCTATTTAGACAATAATTTAAAATGTATTGGCGTCTTTCTTGATTTGGCTAAGGCCTTTGATACCGTATCAATTCCAATTTTACTTCGGAAATTACAAAGTCTAGGTATTCATGGTGTCCCGTTACTTTGGTTTGAGACCTACCTATCTGGCAGGAGGCAGCTAGTAAAAGTGGGAACGTTTAAAAGTTCCGTACTTCCCATCAATTTTGGCGTCCCACAAGGAAGCATACTCGGCCCCACACTTTTCACAATATATATGAATGATATACTCAATCTAAAAATCCCAAATTCAGATATACTTTGTTATGCAGATGACACGGTAATTCTTTTTAATGATACGAATTGGGAGAGTGTGGTCTCTACTGCAGAGCGTGGTCTAAATATCGCTTCTAACTGGCTTCGAGCAAACCTGCTGACCCTCAACAGTAATAAAACAAAATTTCTCTGCTTTCATAAAACGGCTCTATCTAAACCTCTTTTCGATCCCGTTATAAAAATCCACACTTGTACTAATTTTTCCAGTACTCACTGTAACTGCAACTCCATTCAAAGCACTGAAGTTATAAAATACCTAGGTCTTTTGATAGATAACAATCTTAACTTTAAAAATCATATCCACACTTTAGCAAAAAGAATCAGAAAATCCATATTTATATTTAAAAAACTTCGTAACTCTGCTGATGAACCTCTTTTAAAAACAGTGTATGTTTCGTTATGTCAGTCGGTCATCGGATACTGCATTCCTGCATGGGGCAGTGCAGGGAAGACCACGATGCTCGAAATCGAAAGAGCGCAACGCTCTGTGCTGAAGGTAATGCTGAAAAAACCTTTTCGCTTTCCAACTACCGCTCTCTACGCTCAAGCTCAGGTTCTTTCAGTCCGCCAACTATTCATACACAAAATTGCATTAGTCACTCACAAAACCTCAAAACTCCTGCCTAATTACACTCTGCTTTCGAAAAAACGAATTTTTAAGCTACCAATTCCCAGAGTAAACTCAACCTTTGGAAAACGATTTGGAGACCACATGAGAATAATTACATACAATGCCATTCTCAAACATTGTAACCTTAAAGACTGCTCATTGTCAAAAGCAAAAAAACTTATATTTAATGTGTTAAAATATCTAGATTATGAGGAAACTGAAAACATCTTAGAAAAGGTATTTTAACGAGATGTGATATTATGATTGTTGTCGTACCATTTCATAATCTAAGTCTTAGATATTAAAATAAATATTGTTTTGTACTCAGCCCATACTATATTTACCTAAATGTACAAAATGTAATCAACATCGGTTCACCGCGATACAGGCGAAGCCTAGTGCGGAGACTACTGTACAATTCTGTAAGAGTATTTTAGAAAAAAATAAAGATTTATTATTATTATTATTATTAGTATCATGTTTTGGGGTAATAGCTTTAAGTATAATGTAAATAGAGCTCTAACCGCCCAAAAAAGGGCTGTGAGAATAATGTTTCGCATCCCACATTGGGTTTCTTGCAGAGAATACTTTAAAAAAACTCGGTATTCTCACAGTCCCTAGCTTATACATACATATATTACTCACAGATTTAATAAAACACAGGCAAAGGTTTGAAACGCAAAACGAATGTGAGCTTCGTATGCTCACACGCACAAAAAACTTAAAAGTTAACTTCCGTCCAATTTCAAAAATAGAAGAGCACTCTGTGAGATATCAATCCGTAAAATTGTTTAACAGACTGCCTCAAGAATTAAAAATGATATCAAAATATACTGAATTTAAGCAAAAACTAAAACAATACTTATTAAGAGATTGCTTTTACAGTATTGACGAGGTGTTTGGCAATTGAATTATAGAGTTATGTTATTTTTTTATTTATATTTTATTTGAAATTTTTATTAAGACTAAGTATGATTTGATTCTATATTGTTATTAACTTGATCTCGTTAGGTATAAGTTTTTGTGAAATTGTTTACGTAGAATTTTTATTTTTATTTGTTATTATTATTGTGAATGTACAAACTAATAATTCAAACACAATCTTGTATTGTTTATGAATAAAGGTACTATGACTATGACTAATTTTGGGTTTGTAACGACTAGGCTAACTATAGGTAGTTATATAATTTAAATGATACTCCCTCAAACAAACTTTCTCCCACAAATTGTGCAGGCGACAGATGATTTTATTAAGATCGCTGGCAGTCGCTGGATGCAGGTCGTTTCCAACCGGTGTACGTGGAGGTCCAAAGCGGAGGCCTATGTTCAGTAGTGGCTGACATCTTAAGTTATAACTGAAGTGATGATGATGAAACAAACTTGTCAGTAGAAAAAGGTGGCAATTTAAGATTTCTTACGAACGACAAATTACTTCGCTATATTTGTTAATTTATTTTGGCGTTATATTTGGCTGTTCGGATTTTTCCTTTGAATACTTACACACAACTTTCGTTTTCATTATTTAATGTATGAGCTTGAAGGATTCAGGGTTAGGGAATAATAAGACAAACACCACATTTTCATAGACTTTTACTCTTAATCGACTGTTGCAGTATATGAATTCGAGTTTCAAGTTAAGAAATATACATAATATATAATATCTAAATATATTTTATGTACAGATAAATAGAAAAGTAGTCGAGTATAATAATTGGCTATCGATAGATCGAGCGGCGAGAGTGCAGGGGACCTACCGCGAACCTCTCCGATCTTTCGACTGTTGCCTCTCGCTCTCGCACCAGAGAGGTTCGCGGTGAGGCCAGGCGACCGGCGAGAAGCGGTGCGGACGAGGGCGCACCCCGCCGTAAAACGTCTAGAAAAATAGATAAATCGCTCAAAAACGTCAGAGTCAGTCGAAAAGGATAGAGAGCGGAGCGGGCGGATAACCGACGCAGAGAACAAGATTGCGATCTGCGATCGGTGGCGACACCTGTCGGCGTTCACGCGTACTCGGTGTCGGTGGAGAGCGAGCGCTCGGCGGGGGAGCGGCGCCCCTCCCCCTCGGGCGGGGGGCCCTCGCCCGCTCCCGCCTGCGCTTGCGCATACGCCAGGCTCTTCTGGTAACTGAACAGCTGCCGCTCTAGAGAGTAGTTCTCCGCTTGAAGAGCGGTGATCTCCCGTCTGTGGGCAAATAAGGGTCATGATTACACTTTATCTTTTACGAATGTTGGAAAGTATATGGAGTTTGTGAAGTATGAGAGTGATTGAAGAAAGTTAACTAAGATAATCATGATCAAGAATTCTAAAAGTATCTGTCATAGAAAAAAATCCGCTGGTGTCAATATTTGGATTATTACCTACTACATTTGTTGGCTAAGGACCAGTGGCGTAACAATAGGGTGGCAGGGCTGGCAAAATGCCACGGGCCCCCGACACAAGAGGGCCCCGGCCCAAGAGGCCGTGAATTTAAATTTAAAATTAAACTGAGTACAATGTGACGATTTTTACTGATAGGGCCCCATCAAAATAATTTGCCACAGCCCCCAGATGGTATAGTTACGCCACTGCTAAGGACAGTAACAAAATATGATAACAATAATTGACATTTGGTAGTTAAGTAGGTAAGTGAGAGAATCGAAAAAAAATATTAACAATGTCTCACCTCATCTGATGCGCTTGAAGACGACAGAGATCATCATAGATATGGTAAGTAGCTTGAAAGAGTAGATACGTTTCGCCCCACTCCAGGCGGACACGAAGCTCGCCGCCCGCGTGCAAGAAAGGACAGCCAGGCCGGGAGATCTCCTCGACGCGCAGCGCCGTCTCCATCATCAGCCCTTCATCGGCGCTGTCCTGAGCGTAATAGTGAGAGAAAGGTGCTCCGGGGAGTTCCTCAGCGTCCGACTCCCCGGCTGCTGGGTTGGCGCGCACCAGCCACGCAGACCAGCTGACGTAACGCAAATGATTGCGTGGCACGTTGTGCACGTCCCGGTAAAGCATATGAAGCCGCACAGTGTCTGAGTGCGTGTCGCAGCGAAGCGCCCAGGCTTGCTTGTCGCGGTCGTAGCAGGTCACCGCTCGTCCGGCCGCCGCTACTGAAAGATCAGCTAGAGCGCGAGCGTGGATCAATTCCACAGTCAACCGTAGCCCTTTGTGTATAGGGCGCGGCGGAGGACGAGGCGTCCAGGGGGGTGTCCGTCCTTCCGCATCACAGACGCTTTCAAGAACACCGGATTGCACTCTTCGTTCGCCTTCACCTAGAGCTAGCGCGTATCGGACACGGCATTGCTGTCCTTCTCCCGATAGGCGCACTAATCTGAGCGATAGCGGCTCTTTGTTCCAGCCGCTGACGGCGACGGTCCAATCGAATCCGGCGAAGGCGATAGGCGGAGTGTCGACGCGAGGCGCCCTTAGTTCGCAAGAGTAGAAAGTGCGAACGCGTGACATGCAGAGTTCGAGCTGGAACTCGCCACGAGCGTCAGCGAACTTCGTGTTGAGTTCAGCGAGGGTGACGCAGCGGCCGCGGCCCTGCGCCGCGCAGCCGGAGCTGAAGCGGACCTGCTTGCCCGAGAAGCCCTCATTCGCGGTGAAGTGGTCGCGACTGAGGAGTGTGAAGGTGAAGTCTACGTAGACGCGCATGCCTTCGCACGCGCCTCGCCATACCAGGTATACTCCTGCCAAACAAAGACCCTTAGTTTAGCTGAAGTGAAATTAATCAACTGGCGATCTATGATACAAGGTATGTTTCCGTACTCGATGAATTAAAAAAAGTTGAAAGTAAGCAACCCGTATCACAAGAAAACTTAGATAAAATCCTTCTATTTAAATGCATAGTAGCACAAAACTCACAGGTAGTTAGGCAGTAATAATTGTGATTGCAAAACTTGCTATCTTGTCCTTCAGCTTTCTACTAAGGTTAAAGTTTAAGCCACAGCGTAAAGTGCACATAAGTACTTAATAAACAAACAACGCCAGCCATTTGCAAATATCTTTCTAGCAAAGTTTGATCAAGTTAGTAATGAAGTCGTTAATTCTTATTACGAGGGCAATACTCGCTAACTGGTAGTCTGGTGGCTCGAATAGCTTTTTAGACAAATATTGCTCCTCTTGGGATATAGTTTGCCAAGTTAGAGGACCGCAAACTGTAGGCTTTTGCATTATGATTTGTTTTATACGTTATTAGGTATAGCTATAGGTATAGGCTTTTTTTATATTTTTGTTAAATTTAAGGGAAGCTAATAGTTTAAAACTAATTCATTTCTCTAAGACACTTAGTGTCTTACATTTTACTGTTATTGAGTTATTAAAGAAAAAAAAAAAAATTTTGCAAACTTTATTACGTCCTAATGCTACTTATTTTGCCTACTGTACCCTCAACCACCTAAGATTATCCATATTTTAAAGACAAACGGGTCTTAATCGCGTAAACTTACCCGCGTAGACCCGTTTGTCTTTAAAATATGAGTGATAATCGTGAACGTTTAAATCAATACACCTAAGATTATTTTCATGTTATTTTTAAGGTTCTTTCAGATTTACCATTTCATTTATTATGTATGAAAAGAAAAAAATCGGATTTAACTAAAGCTATCGGCTTCTTCTAGGTAACCTCTAATGTCCCAAGTAATCAGTCAAATTCAACGCATATCAAAAATAACACCTGTAGGTACATATATATAAGTAGGTAATTTCACCAGAGTTGAGGTGAATGATTACACACACACATTTAAATAAAGTACTAATTGCAAAAAATGCAGTAATTAAAGGCTAAGCTAAAAATTGTTCAATGTGGTTATGGTCAATCTTTCAGGTTGCAATTAATTCTGTCATCAGTACGAAAATCACTATTTTCAAATTGTGTTTACCAGGTTGTTTTGTGCGTGACTTCAACACTCGAGGGACTACCTATAACTAGTTTTATATTCAGTCACAGAATAATTAATAGTAAAGTAAGTATTAGTTCAGTCCTCGAGAGATTGGTAGTAATTATTTCTTTAAAGTTCATTAGATTTAATGTATCAGTTTTATAATTATTTTTACTAGATTCTACAGAGAGTCTGTGCATAAAGTAGGCACGTGACATTATACGTATAGATCGATTGCAAAAAAAAAATGTACATAGTTAAAGGCAGTGGCCTATTTCTTCACCATAATTACAAGTGTGAAAATTGTAAAATATCTTGCTTGTTTGCCACCAACATACAATTATTACTAATAACGTTATTAAATCGTTAATAAACTACTTTTTATTTTCCGAAACCCGTGACAATTGTCACAAAGTCTAGTACAATTCTCATTCAATCTTAACATGAGGTTCGGCTATGTCGGAATTTCGCTACAATTGTCGTGATTTTTGTGACAATTGTAACAAAAAAGTAGTTATTTACTGCTGATTTATTAAAGTTCCTACACTACCAGAGTTGGAGAAATCCCAGATTGGAGAAACAGTAAATTGTCAATTGTAGTAGCACTTGTCAATTTGGTGAAATTGGGGCCTGTTGTAATGAAAATAAAATTTAACGTGTAAAAAGGTGCAATTAGACCAAACGAGCATTCACTCATTCTATCCCCCACTCTACGAAATTCGTTCGTTACGCAAAACGTGATTCGTCGAAATTCGTTGATTTCGTAGAGTGGGAGATAGAATGCGCGAATGCTCGTTTAGTTTAAATGCACTTTCAGCTTCACAACAACTATTGGCAGTGAAAACAGTCGAAGAATCAAATTTTCGACGATTATTCAATGACACCTTTTTCTGCTGCCAACGTTTATTGAACACACTATAGTTTGACTAACTTTCGTAACACAATTGAGGCGATCGTGATTTTTGTTTTAATTAGGGCCTTAATTAATAATTATGTACCGATTTTTTGCAATCGACCTATTTGTACCGTAAAACGGGGTAAATAGGAATCGCGGGGTAAATAGGAATGTGGGTTTACTCCACTCTGGCAAGAACAAACAGTCAAGTTTAGGACAGCAGATTTTTTCATATCTGTTATTCTAAACTGGATTGTTTGTCCTGAGCTAACAGAGTAGTTTACTCTACATTCCTATTTACCCCTTTTTACGGTACCTACTATGTTTGCTGTTTGCACGTAAATCAAAGTACTAGGCCTGCAATTTCAACATTTCTTCTCTACTACCCTATTCCACAATTTCATTACAGCGATATGCACGAAGTCATTTCATTTACCGGAAACAGCCTAGTACTCAGTTATATGCACACTACGAACATCTCAGTAAAATTTTATTACGCGTTTCATTTAAGTATCGTCTCATGTAAGTGCCATCAAACGAGTGTCAAATGGGTACTTTAACTAAACGGAAATACTTATCCACTCGTAAGATTAAACGTATTATAACTCAACGACATAACAGTAATTTGATTAAATTTAACAATATCCCGAAAAGTAGGCAACGCCTCATTCGCTCGTTTCTTAACAAATTAAAACTTTGATAAACCAATCATAACTTTTTGAAATTAATGGAAATAATTGCCAAAATGTTCAAGCCATTTAGGAAGAACTTTTGGAAAACAATACACGCTCTTTTCACCCTAAACTTTCTATAAACCCTTTCTACAAGTTTGTATGAGATTTGCTAAATCAAGGGATCATTGCATAAAAAAATACAACTAATATTACAAGCGGAAGTCTCTTTCAGCAAGCATAGCCAAAATGCCATTCTGCATTCGTATACGATAAGCAATAATTAATTAATGTCCGGTTCACATTATTCCAGTACCTAGCATTCCAATCCAGTACTGGAATGGTATACTGGAATAATGTGAACCGACACTGGAATGCACTGGAATGTACCTATTCCAGTGAGCATTCCAGTCCAGTGACTGGAAAGACCGTCAACTTTTCATTCAAGCTCACTCAATCCAGCGGCACTGGAATAATGTAGACAGCCATTCCAGTTCGAAACCAGTGCTAAATCTGTGGCGTGGTGTGGAACTGAAGGAGTTCTTGACTTAAGTTTTGCCGTTCTCTGATGGGCACAACCGAAGTCGATGCTGGTGACGTCACGATCAGGCTCGTGAGTGGCGCTCTGGGTCACCAGGCGCTTTTCAGCTTTGTAGTTGCTAGTAACTAAGCCCCGCTTTGATGCACTTGTCTACCTTGATCTAATATTTGCAGGACCTTACCTAATGAAGCATCGGTCGACCGGTTAAACGCGATCGCCCATCTCTGATGAAGTCCTTGCTCGTGATGTCACGGTCAGGCTCGCGAGTGGCGCTCCGAGTCACCACGAAGGTGATTACATTGTTATAATGAAGCCTATCCAAGCATTGAGCAGTCAAGATCCCGCCTTACCTAACGAAGCATCGGCCGATCGGTTAAACGCGACCGCCCATCTCTGATGAGCGCATCCGAAGTCCTTGCTGGTGACGTTACGGTCGGGTTCGCGAGTGGCGTTCCGGGTCACCTTGTGGTGACCCGGAACGCCACTCGCCCGTGTCTTGACTTGACACAAGGCTTGGATATGCTTGATAGAAGAATGTAGAGAATGGTATCAGAGTAATACAACCAATCCTAGTAACGTATTGACTTTGTAGTCAATCCAAGCCTTGTGTCAAGTCAAGACACGCCTTACCTAACGAAGCATCGGCCGACCGGTTAAAAGCGACCGCCCATCTCTGATGAGCGCATCCGAAGTCCTTGCTGGTGACGTCACGGTCGGGTTCGCGAGTGGCACTCTAAGTCACCAGGCGCTTTTCACTTAGCAATTTAGCCCCGCTTTGATGCGCTTGTCTACCTCGATCTAATATTTGCAGGACCTTACCTAACGAAGCATCGGCCGACCGGTTAAAAGCGACCTCCCATCTCTGATGAGCGCATCCGAAGTCCTTGCTGGTGACGTCACGGTCAGGCTCGCGAGTGGTACTCTAAGTCACCAGGCGCTTTTCACTTAGCAATTTAGCCCCGCTTTGATGCGCTTGTCTACCTCGATCTAACATTTCCAGGACCTTACCTAACGAAGCATCGACCGATCGGTTAAAAGCGACCGCCCATCTCTGATGGGCACATCCAAAGTCCCTGCTGGTGACGTCACGGTCGGACTCCCAAGCAACGCTCCGGGTCACCACGAAGGTGATTACATTGTTATAATGAAGCATATCCAAGCGTTCTGCAGTGAAGACCCAGTCTTACCTAACGATGCATCGGCCGATCGGTGAAAAGCGACCTCCCATCTCTGATGAGCGCATCCGAAGTCCTTGCTGGTGACGTCACGGTCAGGCTCGCGAGTGGCGTTCCGGATGACCACGAAGTCAATACGTCACTAGGATTGGCTGTGTAACTCTGACACCATTCTCTACATTCTTCTTTCAAGCATATCCAAGCGTTGTGTCAAGCCTTACCTAACGAAGCATCGGCCGATCGGTTAAAAGCGACCGCCCATCTCTGATGAGCGCACCCGAAGTCCTTGCTGGTGACGTCACGGTCGGGCTCGCGAGTGGCGCTCCGGGTCACCACGAAGGTGAACACATGCGTGTCGCCGCGGTCGCGCAGGCGCGTGGCGCGGTACAGCAGTGCCATGCGGCCGGCGCGCCCCGCCGCTCACGCGCGCCGGCCCCGCCTGCCTGGAAACAATAGTAATCACTTCATCATCATCATCAGCCAATTGACGGCGACTGCTGGACATAGGCCTCCCCCAGAGAGTTCCACAAAGATCGGTCGTGAGCTGTCCGCATCCATTGGACACCCGCAACCTTTACCAGGTCGTCGCTCCATCTTGTGGCGGGCCTTCCCACGCTGCGCCGTGGGAATCACTTACATACCTCTTTATTCATAAATGTCTCTTAACTTAGAAGCTAAGACAAGTATTGTTTTTCCCTTTCCGTCTTATCAATTGGAAAGGGACTAACACTACTTCACATCTTCACATCGCATCATAGACGCATTATAATCAGCTCGACGAACCTGGATCCCTATGGCAGCTGTCAATTCCATACATTATCTGTCAACAATGTCGCAATTTGACAAGTAATGTATTGAACTGACAGCTGTAGGGATCAAGGTTCCCTGGGCCGGCTATAGGAATGCTTATAATGCCACACTGGGCAAGCGGATTGATGATCGCAGTAATGTGTCCACTATGATGACGCTGATGCCCATCATCAGTCTTTTATCAAAGAATGGTCAGTGACACTTCAATCCCTTAGTCGACTCTTACGACACCCGCAGGAGTAGTTCGGGTGGTGACAAATGTATTCTTAATACCGTCACCAAACGGCTACTAAAGAATACTGATTCATAAACGTCCCCTAACTCAGCAAGCCGCTATGTTTTGTTAGTCCCTTTCCATCCAGTTTGTCCCCGTATCCATAAGAGAAAGGGACAAACAATTAGGGTTTGCAATTCGAATATTCGAATATTCATTTATTCGAATAATTCGCCTCAAATAATATTCGAATATAATAGCAGGTATTATTCGAATTAAACGAATATTTCGAATAGTGAAAGTTTGTGTGAAAATAATTTATTTTGCGAAGAATTATAATAAAATTCCAAAATTAACATTAACATCTATGTAAAAATATATTTTCATGATTACACGACGTTTAATTCAATTAAGTTAATTTAAATATTAATAACTTAGTGATTTTACTTAAAAGGGGACATAAATAGCAATTTTGTTTTCTAAAGATGTCCGAACGCTCCAAGCAAACATCTGACAAATCTCCTAAAAAGTTTAACAATAAACACCAGGAACAGAGAGTTTAGGTTAAGTGCAGTGTCATACATATCAATATAAAGCCATAACACAAAATGTAAATAAGTGGGAGCAATTGGCAATTCTAACAATTATACGATCTTTTGATTTATCGTATACCTTGCCATAGGTATTTTTAAATTGGTATAATAATAAAAACCCTGGAATATTGTTTTGTTATTAGTATCGCAATTACCTGTGAATACTGAAACCTGTGACCTACACAAACCTACCCTAATAGCTCGCTTACGCTTATATCTTTCTGGCTTGATACAGTAATAATGATAATATATCAGCATTCAAATAAAACCAAATTAACTCATTATTAAACGGGACAGTTTTTGTTCTCTTACCTCTTGAATAAGGTTTAACTTACTCCCTGAGACAATTAAGCAGCTTTTTAATCAATAAAATTGTGATAAATTAAGTTATTTTTTTTTACTTTTACGCTATAACAATCTTATTCAACTTCATTTTGAATTTAATTTGAATAAAATTTTAGACTGAAAATCCTCTTGTCTTGGTAATGTGATTCATCATCACGAATTATATACAGAATTGTAGTATTTTTTTCATAACGAATTATTTTTGGCACGCAGTTTTTTATACATACTAATGATTGAGTGTATCAATGTATGATAAAGCGATAAAAATATGAGATACAATTTTAAACTCCTTACACTGAATCTAGGCCAGCTAAAAAGCTACAGACCATACTTGCCTCTTAGGTACAGTCAAAGACAAAATAAGGTGTACATAAAAATGTTCAAAAATATGTCCCAGTGCACTCTTGCTCTGTGTAATAAGAACGTCGTAACATATTTATGAGCGGATTCTTTCGATACTTATTTTTGCACTTGACTGTACCATAAAAGCTGTCTGTTGTATCGAGAGGTTATAACGCTTTCATTTTACGTCATATATTTTACAATTACATCCCTTTAAAACATTCTTTAACTATTTTTCCATAATATTCGTTTTCTTCGAAAAATTCGAATATTCGAATACTGGAAATCTAAGTATTCGTATTATTCGAATACTAAAATTGGACGAATATTGCAAACCCTACAAACAATACTTGGCGGTTTGTTAAGTGAGAAGACGTTTATGAATAAGGAAGTTAATAGTCAATCGATCTGGTGAAGGCCGCAGGAGTCCGCTGGGTGGCTCAGGATCGGTCATTGTGGCAAAATTTGGAGAAGGCCCAGCAGTGGACACTTTTCGACTGATATGATGAATACCTACTCAATCACATCATCAGCCTATCACAGTCCACTGCTGGATGTAGGCAATTTGCTTATTGCAAATTGACGCATTAGGAGGTAAATTTAAATTCCTATAATCGTTACGCTGGTGCGTCTAATAATGATGACGCTACTGCCAATATTAATACGGAACAAAGCACCTTCTGAGGTGCCGGAAAGTGCTCCTCGCATTGAGGACCTTTCTCGCGCCGGAGTGGATGAAGTGGGATTCACGCCGGTGACGAAGAAGAAGAAGGCGCGCAAGGTGCCTCGTAAGAGCCAGTGTGGCACTGCGGACTTGGATAATACATCTGGTCTGCGTGTTGCCCTTCCGAACAAGGCGCTTTATGTGTCGCGCCTGCATTATTCCGCTACGGCCAATGATGTGGTGGAATATATTCGCAAGAAGACCCGCTTCGACTTAAGGGTGTTCCAGCTGCGGTCGCGCCACTACGTGCACTTCAGCTCGTTTGTGGTGCGCGTGCCGCGGTCGCTGCAGGACACCATCGCAAGCGCCGACTTCTGGCCGAAGGGGGTAGTGTTTCGGCGGTTCCGTGGGAGTTTGCCAAATCCTACGCCGGATCAGGCGACGAAACAGAGACTTCCTGTTATGTCGCCAAAATAACTTAGATTAATAATTTATGTTAATATGTATGTTAGTTTGTAAGGTATGTATCTATGGGCCTTCGATGCCTGAAAATAAATGGATTATTATTATTATTATTATTCCTCTTTATTCATTATGTGTCTCGGGTTAGGTGTTTTACAATATGATTATAAAAGTAAAATACAATACAACATACAAAAAAGATACAAAACATATAAACACATTATAAAAAACCTAACCTAGAGGGCCGCCGGCAGCGGAGCGGGCCCAAGCTGCCGGTGGTTAGGGCTACAGGGAGAGGAACCGCCGGACTATGCGCGCCGTGTCCAGGATTACCGCCTTCTGCATCTGACCCTTGATCCAACCACCTAGCGAGAGCCTCTTGAGGTGTTGATCGAGGCTCTTCGCTATGAGACCATTCGCAGAAACAACTATCGGCACAATGATCGCCGAATCAACGTCCCACATGTCGGTTACCTCGTGAGCCAAGTCAAGGTACTTACTGGCTTTGTCCTTCTCGGCCTTCACGAGGTTTTCGTCATGGGGGACGGTGATGTCGATGAGCATTGCCCGGCGTTGCGATCGATCTATCAGCACGATATCAGGCTTATTGGCTACAATAGTCCTGTCCGTGATGATAGATCGATCCCAATAGAGCGTGGCACGACCATTTTCGAGAACTGCCGCAGGTGTGTACTTATAGTAAGGCACTTCGAAGCCCACGAGGCCGTATTGAAGAGCAAGCTGCTGGTGTATAATCCTGGCTACGAGGTTGTGTCTGTGCAAGTACTCGGTGTTAACAATCTGAGAACAACCGGAAATAATATGCCTGAGTGACTCACCGGGACGGCGGCATGCCCGACAAATGTCGACCGTACCGTCCTTCAGGATATATTTCCGGTAGTTATTCGTCATGATAACCTCGTCAGCAATTGCACAGGCAAAACCCTCGGTTTCTCCGAAGAGGTCCCCGAATCGTAGCCAGTTCACCGACGCGAGCAGATCTACGTCAGGTCCCGTGAGGGCCCTGTAGAACCGCCCGTGTAGCTCCTTGCTCTTCCATACCGACTTGCGGTCCTCGGTGCTTAGCACCACAGGTCTGCGCCAGTTCTCTTTTGCCAAGGAGAGGGGCGTGAGGTTCCGGTCTACTGCCACCACATCTCGATGCATCCCGCACTCATTGTTAAGAAAATAGTTTCTAAGATTGTACACCTCGCGGTTGTGGAGGTCTTTGGCATTTAAGAAGCCGCGGCCTCCACATTTACGCGGGATGTACAATCTCATAACTGATGAGCGCGGGTGTAACATTCGATGTGTGGTAAGCAGTGTACGGACCCTATTATTATTATTATTATTAATGCATTCAATAAATGTAGGGTCCACAGAAAGAACATGTCTAGTCAATTCAAGTCGCGAATCATCAAATCATTAATAAAGTTGTCCATCGTTTAGTTGACTATATGTAGTATATAGTCAACTAAACCATATTTTCATTTCAAAAACAGCTGTAATTGGACAAAACTGTTGGGAATTTTCGTAGGTAGGTAATATTATGTTCGCGGCGACCCACTGAAACCTATAAGCTGACCTCACCACCGCTTTCAGGAGAATTCCTTTGAAAGCTACCGTGGAATGCAATAAACAGGTACAAACGCTTTCCCATCATCCCCTGAGACCATAACGTGTGATCGATAGCCATTAACGCACTTTATTACCGTGAACGAATTCGTGTTCGGAGCTAATTACCAGGATACGTCATCAAACGCGGAATTTACCGGGTGCCCGGGCCGTAAAGGGCCGTTTTTCCTGCGATTTGCGGGAGCTAGCCCGATCAACGGGGACCAGAGTCAACTAAACTTTACTTGAGATTTAAGTTCGGTTATAAAAGGCCGCAAAAACAGGTTTTCGAGATCATAAGCAGGAAAATTTTATGCATATAGATTCGAAACCTGTTTTTGCGGTCTGTCAATAGTTAAGCCACGCGAGAATTTATTGGTTCCAGTCGTCAAGCCTTGGAGCATTTTTACTGCAAAATACGTGGAGCCATAAATTGGACATATTAAATCTTCCCTAGAACAGACTGGCCAATGATTTTATGACAGGATAGGAACTTGATAGGAACTGATCGAGGATTATGAGTACTTAGCACTTACCTCCTAATACGTCCATTATGCTTAGGTAATGGTAGAATCATGTGGCCAGCCGTGGACTCAGATCAGCAGAGGCTGATGAGGATTATGACAACTGAGCAGGCGGATTACTAGAAAGTAATCAAGTAATAAATTAACACACTAACGGGGATGCGAGTACGATAATTTAGTTTAGGATTCTGCTTATTAATTAAAATGATTTTACGATTTTGAGATTTGTGAGTATTGCGACTTGTAGAAAACAGCTGGACAGAAAGACTAGCGAAAATTTTTTGCCAATCGGAAACGTGAGTACGCTTCGCTTAGGTGAATTATTTCAATTTCAGTTAGTGTTCCGGTGAATAGGTTTCAATTTGAAAATGGTCTCCGTTGATTGGATTGACGGCATGTCGTCACTAGCAGTTCCGCCTAACAAGATTGGAGTGGAAATTCTGGTAGCTCTACTTTACATATGTCAGATGCCCGTGTGACCCTCCCCATAAACAACTAGACGTATATTCATTAAGTTTTAAAGGCGCATATGTCCTTTTGGATTATGCAGGTACAGCAGTAAAATGAGGAAAAAATGTGGGCATGAAATTCTTCTCAGGGTGTAACAATAAATTGAACCTTGGAATTCTTGGAAAGTAGCACCATTACTGAGCCTATTTGACATGTGTTAAAGTTATATGACAATGTTATTGCTTTGTTCTTGTTTAACTTGTTATTGTTGCTGAATTTACGTTTTATGCAATAATATGAATGGAAGAAAATAGATACTGAAATGCGCGTAGAAATATTGTAGCAAATTCGTATCACTTTAGATGTTTTAAGTAAGTAAGGTAGTAGGTAGATTCATATAAGAATATAGGTAATGGTGAGGAGTTTTCGGGTTTTACATAGGTATCCGTTTAGTTTATATGAACATAAATATATTTAATGGATTAATGCATTCGTAAGATTGCGAGACAGATTGCCTCAGGACCGGGATTATTGGCGTACTAGAAGAGAGGCCTATGCTCAGCAGTGGGCGAAATGATGATGATGATTTGATGATGATGGCATAATTATGTATAATTATACTTACGTAAATAATAAGATTATATAAATTGACAACTGTCAGGATCGATTTCATAGCGGCTGCCTGAGGACTCGACTGTTGGATCGAAATAAGTCGTGGCATTGAGTAGAAATAACACAAAATGTATGAATTTTATGAAAAACACAACTAAATTATATTCTAGAGACGCTTCGTTAAGGAATCCCGCTGTTGCATAATTTATACCTACTTCAGATAAATGGATCAACTATTCCAAGAAAATAGACTGTAATTGGGTCGATTGCATAAATACTGTATATCAACCCTTAATCAAAATAAAAATCACGATGGCGTTGTGTTAATCGTGCTACGAAAGTTAGTCATACAAACTATGTGGTATACAAGTACTCTGTCAAACAAAACAACCTTTCGCAGAAGTAAAAGGGGGGAAATTTAAAAGATATAGGTAGGTTCGTATTGTTGATCGCTTATATCGATTATAGAAAATTTGAATTTAACGCTCTTGGTTCAGTGTCAAAAGTTGTTACACAATAATTATGACATTAATAATAGTAGATTACATGCCAAGGCTGTTTAAGTGGGGAATGTCCCGAATGACGTGTAATGGCAAACATTTGATCCGAGGCTTTCCCATTTAACGGCCTGGGTGTGTATACTATTTTTCTACTCAACGGAATCGGCAGGTGGCCTTAGTTTAGCGCAGCGGCCGGCAAATAGCATTTGCCGGCCGGAGGGCAGACAATTTTGCTTTCATTAAAGACCTTTAATTATGTAAGTACACATTCTTAGAAATCGAGCCAAATCCCTACGATAAGTGACTTTTTATACTATCGACTGTTCATTTGTGTGAAAGAGTAAATTAATATTCTCGGACTACCTATATCCAAGAATTACAAGCCGAATGAGTTGCACGTTTACCAGGCTGCCAATACTATTGATATTCCACTTTCCACGTTTTCCTCCAATGCCTGTTGCTGACGGGTGACGACTACTAACTTTGTAAACTGTGTATACAACTATACATGTATGTAACAATAAGAAATTTGCTTGGTTACATTAACACTCAAAGGTTATTGGGCATTTTGTTCGGGCATATGACCCACTGCGTACACAAACGAAATAGGCCTAGGAATGTTGGTAAATGTAAGTGCTACTCAGTGGTATGAGTGACATTCTTGCAAGGCGAAACCAGAAAACATATTTTTAGTTTACATATTTAAAAAATTACATATTTAGGAAAGTGAGATTTATTTCTTTATTTTAAAGCTAGTTTGGTTTCTGTACGCGAAAAATATAAAGCGGGTCAAAACGCCCAATGACCTTTACATGGAAACAGTGAATTGCGCTAAAAGGTCTTCACTCAACATGATGTCCCGCGGTGGAACTCACTACGTGACGCTGATTTTCAGTGAAGCCTATTTAAACTAGATGACACTATCATCTAGTAAGTATGACGTCATCGAAACAAGTCGATACAGTATTTTGACAATCATAAATATTACTTGCTACATAATAATAAAGGACATGACACTATATTCTGTAGCGCTTGTGTTTGTTGCTAGCGGTAAAACGCACGGCTGCTACAGCGGTCGTGAGTTCTATCCCCGGCTCGTACCAATGAGTTTATCAAAACTTATGTACGAAATATTATATAATATTCACAAATGCTTTACGGTGAAGGAAAACATCGCGAGGAAACCTGCATACACCTTCGAAGAAATTCAAAGGTGTATGTGAAGTCCCCAACAAGTATACGTAGTTGGAGAAATATAAATTGACCGTTTGCTTTTACTATAATGTAGGTAGAAAGTTACCAATTAATATTTCACGAACTATACCAGGCCAGAGTTGGAACCACGCAAAATAGGTGCGTATGATGTCGAGTTGCGGAAAAAATGGCCAGAAAAACAACAACAACACTATATTCTGATAAAATAAAACTATGTGTGTGTAATGTGATAGAGAAAACGACGATATGCTACAAAGCGTTAGCGATTTGCAAATTGGTTACGCATTCTGTACCTATTCGTTATCAGTCCCGCAATATGGGTAAATTCCAAATAGACTGCGTCGCTTTAATATTAATTTACGTTGACACCGCCCGACTATGCCTTAATTGGAATTTGCTTAGTGGCCAAAGTCGCCCGCAAATACGACATTGGACTGTATTAAGCTAAGCCCTGACTCATCAAAATCAAGCTTTAATGAGGTTTTGTCATTCAACTTTACCTTTCGTTTCATCAGTTTAGTTTCATCAACATAATTATGTATTCAAGTCATTCAGATGCATAGAATACCATTGTTACAATACTAAAATGCAAACCAGTAGAAATCCGTTGTCAATTTATGTACGAGGTTTTCTAGCTATGAGACTCATTTCTAATTTTTCTAAATCTAATTTTAGCCTTTCGAGTTGATCACCGTCATTCGAACATATGCATAGAATAAGAATATGATTGGTATAATACTAAAGTACAAGCCAGTGGAAATATGCTGGCAATTTATGTAAGATTTTTAGTCTGATGATAAAATTTTACCATTCTAGCTGATCAACTTATAAGCTTATTTTTCCCAGAGTTTAATGGGTCCATAGGCAAAATTTTTCGGCATAATTACATACCCTAAGGTCATCATCACCATCATCATATCAGTCGAAAGACGTCCTCTGCTGAACATAGAGACCTCCCCCAAAGATTGCCACAATGACCGGTCCTGTGCCACAGGGTACCGGTCCTGTGCCACAGGACCGGTACCCTAAGGTATCGGCAACAAATTGGAAGAGATTCTAAATGTTTCCTCAATATTTTCCTTCCCGATTCCCAACCTTTTTTAACGCCTTCAAAATATCCACGCGATCGCAAGCGAAGCAAACTCATCTTCCCAATATTTCACGTTACACTTTCAAACATCCGACTTTACTATCTCATGCACTCGGTTCTATCAACACGCGGTACGTGGTAACGTTCTCGAATGTACTAGAATCTTCGGATTCAAGTAACATGGCCCTGCTCTAAAATCCAATGCCCGGGAATCCGCAATTCAAGCATATTCGACGCCACACGGAGTCAGAGGTGCCGACCTGCGTGCAAGAATTTCAGGCAATATTCAATAGTTACTTTTCGAATGTCCTATTCGGACTAAGCTGTAGATTTGGACTTTATTTTTGGGGAGGAATGTTGGGTTTTAGTTGTATGATGAGAAGTGAGATGTGAGTTTGGTTACCACTCGATATATTGCAGCGCAGCAGCCACAGGCGCTTGGGTGTTATAGTTGCTTAGCAAGGCAGCTTCTAAGGAAACGGCATAATAAAATGAATGACACTTGTCAAAGTTACGATCTTGCCCTCGTTCTGTAACAATATTATAATGCGGACAAGTTGCAGAACATTCTCAAAATTATTTAATTATACTATTACCGTAGGTACTACGCTAGTATGTACAAACAAACCTAAAAATTTGCCTTAATTCCATAATCACTCTCAGAACACAATATTGGTTTTCACACCAACTTAAAACCTTAAACCTTTAGTTCAAATACACTTTTAGTTAAAATTATTGATATTTATTAGTACCACCAAGTACCAACGTAAAAATAAATCTACAAACGTGCTTCACGATATTTGTGTCTAAGACAACAAGTGCTATTGAAAGTCAGCCATTTTTGTTTAGGGTAAGATGGTTGACAACTTGACATTGAATGTCGATAAGGTCAATGCGGCTAATACCTATTTAATTAGGAAAGTCCGTCTACCAACTGATTTTCACCCCTAACTCAACAATATAAGACGCATATGACGGACATTCCCTACATATAAAATTATGCCGGAATTACCCACACTGACCTTAAATAAAAAAAATACATTTAATTTGGACTATTGTATACTTACATAATTTATATTTTTTTTTTTTGGTTTTCTACTGGCGGGTGGGATAGGGGCTGCAATGATTCATATCAAATATCTACATTGGTTCGCACGAGGCAGTGCAATCGTCAGCAAAATGAATGATCGGGCAAGCAAACAGAATAAATATCGAATTCGGAACGATTCCGAATGAGTTGAGTCGATTAATTGTATCAGTATCGAATGCCGCGGGAATAAACAAGAGTAAACTCGAAATAAACACACGTTTTAATTAGAAACAACGTATTCAGGGTATTCCGTTTTAATCGGGTTGTGGCCGAGATGATAGCGAGCATAATTTTGCAATTAAAGGATTAATGGATAAATTGCTTTTTAGTGGAAATGTGTAATCGGATTTATCAGATTAATTGAAAGTTCGTCAGACGTCAGATATTTAAGGATTTTCAGACAAGAGATGAAGAAAGGTGATTTTGTCTGTGCTAAATTTTATTTAGGAGTAAAATTAATTTTTCCTTAAATAGATAACAGCAACAATATGTTTTTTCTAGGTAATAAAGCCGAAAATTGTCAGAGTCGAATCTTTGGCTGTTTATGGGTATTTTGAAATTATTCGCTCCTATGAAAAAAGCTAGCTTGTTCCTTAGTTATAGTTGAAACTTGGAAAGTCACAGATGAACAGTCAACCATTGTATTGTAAACCTCTAGCTACGAACAAATAAAACATGGTAGCCGCGCGCCATACTAAATTGCCTTTCAAAAACGGTCCTGAATTTTAGTTGACAAGTGTCACCCCCTGTCCAATGCATCACGGCAATGAATTTGAATGTCAACCTATAAAAACTTAAACCGCCATTTAATAGTTATTTTTTATACAAGGGTGCAAAGTTGTATTTTACCCGCGAGTATGAAATTGAAACACGAGCAAGCGAAAGGATTCCGTAGTTGAACCACGAGCGAAGCGAGTGGTTCTAAAATAGAATCCTGAGCGCTGCGAGTGTTTTAACATACGAGAAGTAAAATACACGTGTGTGACACAAAACTTTTCCCCTCACTATAGCGGGGAAACTCAAAAAAGGTAATTATTTGTTCACATTACAATCATCATCAGGTTAGTGATAATAATTTTCGAAATGCATCATGTATTTAATGCAAGATTTTGTCGCAGTAAACTTAGCACGAAAAAGTAAACGCAGCACGATTTTAACACATTCCTGTAGTTGCACACCAACGCCAATGCATTATTAAATCATTTTCATTCATTATTTTTACAAAATTATAACAGAACACTCTGAAAGTTGTTTAGTTTACTATTTTTATGCGTGTTCGAGTTGGTGAATAAAGATTATAACCTATAATATTCATTGAAAATGTTAACATTTTCTGCGTTTTGTGATTGCATCTAGTCATCTAATCATCATTCACTAAAACAATTGATACTTATGGAATTTTAGGATTTATGTGTTAAAATCATCATATTATATAAAGGTTTGTATTTTACACTAAATTCTCAAACAAATTATTTAATTATCATTAATATGGAACGATTACCATGAGGATTTTACGTTTTGTTATCTGTTAAACGAATGCTACTTCGCGCTACGCTCCAAGGTCAAACTTTGCCACACAAGTGAATAATATGCGTTTTTACACGTTCGTATTAAAGGATAAACGAGCGCTTTACGAGCTAGTGAGGGGAAAAAATAGTTCTGATTGCTCCATCAAAGTTTTGATTGGCGATATTCAATAAACATTTGTCAAAGATGTTGCGCCGAAATATGCGCGGTGTCACGAATATACGTAGCGCTATGTCCTGCCCATCTTGGCACAATTGAACAATTGGTTTTGGGGGCATTTTTGAGCTGGCGTTAGACGTCCATGTTAAATAATGGTGGCAGCCCTCTATATTGTCTTATTGGAGAATAAAATAATTATTCTATTCTAACCAGTACATTCGACTTTTGTTTTATACCATGTTATTATAATTATATTGTTAATTATTTGAATTAGTAGAGACAATGGCAAAATGGACAGTCTCTTCTTGAAATTCTTGCAGAAATATTCCATCTACTTTTGTAGCACCTAACGGCAATAACGGAGGCACAGACATATGATCTTAAAAGACGTCACGCATACGTAATACTTTATTAAGGCGATTCCCTTGAAAACAGCTCTCTTAAGGTTTAAAAGCTACTTTCAAGGTAGTAGAGCGTAATAGGTACTTTGAAGGAAATTGTCTCAAGAAAAATACAG
The DNA here is from genome assembly GCA_025490895.1 of Thaumatotibia leucotreta. Classification (NCBI taxonomy): domain Eukaryota; kingdom Metazoa; phylum Arthropoda; class Insecta; order Lepidoptera; family Tortricidae; genus Thaumatotibia; species Thaumatotibia leucotreta. The sequence continues at coordinate 25,339 of JALPQI010005915.1, read as the reverse complement.
GGAAATGAAGAGTGACATGTATATTAATTCAGCCTTAATATTTATTTCTACGAACAGCCTCCAATAAGACCGTAAATACCAGTTCATCATCATGATAAAGCTTCACTAGTATATGCAAAAAAAAATAACTTTATAGAAAACCTTATTGTTAGACCTTGTTTACTGGAACAAGAAGCATTATATTTTTCTTGATAATAACACATTTAAATTACCTACTTTCAAAACTATAATTTATGTACCTACATAGATTAAATATAACTAATCTACTTAACCTATCCTATATCTAAGATTGGCCCTTGTGGCATTGTACCAAGCCAAGGATGCTAGCAGCATTTCCTCGCTGTATCGCAACAGTGATGAGTATTTAAATTACGTACTTAAGAAAATAATTTATTTAATCGTAATACGTCGTCAATAACGAAAGTCTACAATCAATGTGTGTTACCAGTGATGACTTACAGCGCCGAAACGTGGTCCTTCACCATCGGCCTCATCTCTAAACTCACATTCACTCAAAGAGCTATGGACAGGGCTATGCTCGGAGTTTCTCTGCGTGATCGAATCAGAAATAAGGAGATCCGTAGGCGAATTAAAGTTACTGACATAGCCCTCCGGATTAGTAAGCTGAAGTGGCAATGGGCTTGCACGCAGAGCAGATGGTCGATGGGGTCGAAAAGTTCTCGAGTGGAGACCACGGCTAGGCAAACGCAGCGTAGGACGTCCACCCATAAGATGGACAGACGACCTTGTGAAGGTCGCCGGGACACGCTGGATGCAGGTCGCATCTAACCGGTACATGTGGAGATCCAGAGGGGAGGCCTATGTTCAGCAGTGGACGTCTTATGGCTGAGATGATGATGATTGAATGAATATGTGTATGTGAGAATTTCCACTTCATTACTGTATTTTTACAATAAGTTCGTAATATATTATTATCAAGAAAAATACACTGCTTTTTGTTCCAGTAAACAAGGTCTTACAACACGGTTTTCTATAAAGTTAAATTGTTTGCATACTAGTGAAGTTTTACCGCATTTTTATTCGTTTAACATCGACTAAGTCATAGTCAACTCATAAAGCGGAGGGTTTCAATATTAACCTTAAGCGACATCGAACGATTCAAAAAACAAAAAAATCGTTTTGAATTTATATCGGTAACTTCAATAAATAAATTGTTTGCCTTGGAAAATAGTAGTTTTATTTTAACTATTATGATTCCTTAAATTTCGGTTATTTTCGATACACCATGACTTTACAAGTATTGTGAATGTTAGATTTTTCTCGATACGTAAAGCAGGCCATCGCGTTCGCTCCAATACGTCAGTGCGAGCGCGATAGAATTATTTACAATTTACATATCGAGTAAGGTGTGGCCGCCGTGTGGTGACGGCAGTAAGAATACATTTGTCACCACCCCAACTCCTCCTGCGGGTGTCGTAAGAGTCGACTAAGGGATTGAAGTGTCACTGATCATTATTTGATAAAATATTGATGATGGGCAGCAGCGTCATCATAGTGGACACATTACTGCGATCGCCAATCTGCTTGCCTAGCGTGGCGATTATGGGCATTCACCTCCTAATGCGTCTGTACGCATAATTAATAGGAGAGCCCTACGTCCAGCAGTGGATATGCTGATGATGTGATGATGATATCGAGTAAGACCTAACGTATTCTTTACTTTCCAACTCATGGTACGGCGACAGGACAGAAAGTAATAAATAATAAATTAATCTTGGGACATCTTACACAAATCGACCTAGTCCCACGGTAAGCTCCATTAATTGTATATTTTGAATAAGTTCTAGGTAAATGAGCAGTGGTAAATATATTGACCACACTGTATAGCACTGCATGAGCTCTGGTCAAATGGATGACCACCCCAGTGGTAATACGAAATGACCAACGGTCATATGGTTGACCGCCAATTTTCTAGCTTTTCCGAATACTTCCCGATTCGTCGGATTCCTGTTTTGCCGGATTCTTGTTACGTCGGATTCTTGTTTCGTCGGAAATATTAATATACATTAAATCATCCAGGTAAAAGAAACGTGCTTATATTTTCTTACTGTATAAAATGATCTGCTTCTCTACGTCTACCTTTTATTTAATAGATAGGTATAACCGCGATATTTCTGTAGTATTTCTTAATCAAAAAAATCCGGCGAATCAAGAATCCGACGAAATAAGAATCCGGCGAAACAGGAATCCGGTGAATCGGGAAGTATTCGCTTTTCCGGTGTTTTCCAGGAATTTTAAGAAATTAATTTCTCAGTCTCACGTTTAACTACCATATAAATAAAAATCAAGAAGATTGCCCAATAAAAATCTTGCCCTGTAAAGGGTTAAGGCTTGTGATGTGGATACCAAACGACGATCTTTTATATACAATAAAAGATTGATACATATAGATACTTAAATACATAGACAGCCGCTGCCAAGAAACCAATATTTGTGATAAGTAAATACACAAATAATGCCCTCGCCGGGATTCACGGTCACTACCAACTAGGCTACGGAGGCTAACAAAAAAGTAAAGTAAGCCTGCGTTAATAACACGGTAGCAGGTCATGGTAAATGTAGGTACGGCTACTGGATGTGGGAGTATATCATGTTTTTTACGGGGTCCTTAAACACACGTTCGGAGCAAAGGTTTTAGGGTCTTTTTGTGTATATACATTACAGCTGGCTGTAATTTGAACCCTTCACAGATGTTACAATCCGTTTTCCTGAGCTTAAAACCTCATGTACAGTCGCAATGAGATATATTGTAGTGTTCAGAGCGTTCAAAAATAACTGCCCAATCCTTGTGCCCAGTGTGGCGATTATGGGCATTTACCTTCTAATGTGTCTCTACGCATAAGTAGTTAATAGGAGAGGCCTACGTCCTGCAGTGGACTATCATAGGCTGATGATGATGATTTTTTTTATATTTATTTTTTATTTTTGGTCGCTTGACTTATCGCTTATCGTATATTAGATTGTACACCGCTTGCGTGGCGTGCACGTGTTGCACACGCAGCCGGTTTGGCTTGGCCTTTACTACTAGACACTTCACACCTTGACCCGAAATAGTTACATACTTCACCTCAGAGGAATCTCACGAATATTAGTTAGTTAGGTATACAATTAAATTTCATCCAAGCGTCAAATTGGTATTTAATATCTGTCATCTCATCGTGATTGTTACTAAGGCAGTGGTCTCACCGCGATCTCGTGGTTATACTCGAAACGTGAAGCATTCTATCGCGTTCGCACTAATATATTCGAGTGAGCGCGATAGCATGCTTTATGTATCGAGTAAAACCTAACGTAACTTTTACTTTCCAACTCATACTACGGCTACTGGGTGCTTAAACACAAGTTGCCAATCGCTAACGCTTAATCGTCAATCGTAAACGACGCAGCTAACTGTCTTAAAACTACGATACGCTACTAAGCGTTCGCGATTGGCAACTTGCCTAAGAAGCATCCAGGGTGCTTACACATTGGTAACTTGGCTAAGCATCCTGCTCAGATATTTGCGAACACCTTAGGCGTTTCGATATATCTGATGGTGATAGTACAATTTGCGGTTTGAGCCCGTCATACAGTAATTAGCAACATTAATTGGGCGTCAGATTAACAACGTATCATTACGGTAATGGTGCGTGTCAACGTGCGGGATGTATTATGGGAGTTACTAACACGCTTTCACAACTGTTTCGTAATTCATTAATTATGATAAATATTGAAGTGTTGGTCGCATTTTCACGGTCTCAGTTGGAAGTGAAACAGTAGTCGTAACATGAGTTAAAGAATAAGAATAAATAATAATTATTTCAGAAAACATAGCGTACAGATTTTCCAGGGGTCTCCGCACTAGGCTACGCCTGTATCGCGGGGAACCAAATACATTTAAATAACAGAATTTGTTTACAAATTGAAATCTTGACATTAGGTAGCAAGTTACTTACACTAAGTACTATTACTATGCTCAATATTTAGTCTAAAGTATCTTATCTAAAATTGATTTCGTCTCAATGTAATTTTGAGAGTGTAAAAATTTGAAAAGTAGCTTTTTTGTTTCTACTTGAGTACAATTTGGAAAGAAGTAGTTTTAGTATAAATTAATAATGTCCAGTTTAATTAATAAAGAATATGAGACTTAAAAAAAAATAAAAAATAAAAAAAAATACATATAAAAAAAAATTTGGAAAGTAAACTTTACTTCCTATCCTTTAAGGTACCAAGTAGTCAAGATACCATTCGGCTATCGTATACGATAACCGATAAGTCAAAAATAATGTATGGAAATGGTCACGTGACTTTTCGTACCAATCTATCATTCTCATACATTTTACTTATCGCTTATTGTATACGATTGCACAATGACATCTTGGTTAAGCCGGCTGGTTGATTTAGTAATGTCTAAAAATAACTCTAAAAGCCTCGAGCACGAGGTTTTTATCGTAGTAAAATATTAGGGTCCCCCGGGAAATCCGGGTAACCGCCGGAAACGCGAAAAAATAATGCCGGCTATGATCCCAGTACTAGGCTGTTAAGCTGCTGCTACATTCGGGGTTTTTTCTCAATTGAATCGACCAGTTAGACTATCAGAGAGGCTACTATGATCTCTTATAATCAGAGATCGGACAAATGTGCGTCATTGTTCGCAATAATAAGGACATGACTCCAAAGTTGATTGAATAATTAATCATTTAATCATTTTCACAAAATTATCCACTGATGACACTGGTAAATATGAAAAGCTTCGTAAATAATCACCTTAAAGCTTCAAAATAAATTACAATAAATTATTCGTTAAATTATTAATTTAATCAACTTTGGAGTCATGTCCACATTATTGCGAACAATGGCGCACATTTGTCCGATCTCTGCTTATAAATGAGATTCAGTTTAGGTTCTGATTGTCAATTTTTGACAGTTCTATGGAGTTGACACATCACGATTCAGATTAGGTTCTAAACTGATTCGCATTAGTATATCACAGTAGCCCTCCTGTATGATTAATTTGACTTAACGTTTTAAGTATGGATATTTACCATGTAGATTCGTATAAATGAGCACCCGATATTTCGGCGCTATTGCAAATGCCATCTTCACGGAGTAACTGACAAAGCCGTCATTAGAGCAAAAGAGACAAATCCTCGAAATGAACGAATTTCGAAGTTATCAAATATATTATAGCTGTCTTTTCCTAGCATTTGACAGGTTCCTAGTCTTTGACACATGTCGCGAAACACGTTGACAGAAGATGTATTTTTACGTCAATATTAATAATTTTAACTAAAAATGTATGCTTAAGGAACCATGCTTAAGGATTTAATCTGATGATAAAACCAAGATAGTGTTCTAAAAGTGGGTGATTATGAAATAATAGAAGTTTATAGGTTCGTTTTTTTTTGTTTTCTACTTACTGACGAACGGTATAGTGTAGTAGGCTTATATTTATAGGTCTCTTGTTAATTTGCTCCGTTCCTTTTTCAAACAGCATCGTCCCAGTGAACCGTTACGGTATTTGCATAGAAATAGTTTTGGGGCCGGAAAACGACATTTTTTCAGCCCGGAAAAAGCGTGGGGTTTAATTTTAAACTATGGCAGCGCTCTGCGATTTGGCAGAATATTCGTTTAATTGGTTTAAATTTTAATTACATTTTCTCTTTATCACTCGTATAATATATAGAACGCTACCGACATACGGGCATGTAGTTCATAGTTTTTTATATTCATATGACAAATAATAAATAAGTAAATAAATATCTTGGGACATCTTACACAAATCTACCTAGTCCCACGGTAAGCTCAATTAAGGCTTGTGATGTAGGTACCTAGATATAGATACTTAAATACATAGACAACCATGACCAAGGAACAAATATTTGTGATATTTAAATACACAAATAATGCCCTCGCCGGGGATTCGTACCCGGAACCTCCAGCTTCGTAGGCAGGGTCACTACTAACTAGGCTACGGGGGCTGAAATGAAAGGAATAGTGCAACAAGCATTTATATAGCTACATTTATTTGCTCAAATATTCATCAAAAATCATATACCTACCAACATAACAGCCATCACAATTCCTAATATTAATTAATAAGGCTCGTTATCCTCCTGAGTCCTGGATAAAAAATGAGTACACTAGCATAAAAGCCGAGAGTCCTTTATAACACTATCAGCGTAAAGTCCTGGGTAAAAATCGAGTACGCTCGCATAAAAGCCGAGAGTCCTTTATAAGACCATCAGTGTTGAGTCCTGAACTTTCTGTCGCTTATTTTAAGGTTTAAAATGAGTCTGTCAGATTTTTGTTGGAACAAAGTTGTTTATATACTCAAAGAGGTATACTTTAAGCATAATTTATTTTACGAATTATTTGGGCGTTATAAAGGCCTCTCGGCTTTTATGTGACTAAGATTATACAATAAATGTGGCAAATATGTGTCATTTTGTATGAAATCAGGTGTATCTTTGAAAAATAAAATAAAACATAAGGCATTGTCAAAATGCTATAATTATAAAAAATAACAAAAATCGTAGAACCGTTCTGTTATTAAAACATTAACATCTTTCTTTTAAAATCTAATTCAATACAAAATTGTTGTAGTTAAATCAGTCTACTTCTCACATCACACTAGTGTCCTCATAAAGTAACTTTACTTAAGTATTTTAAAAACAATGGTAATAAACCTTCTGTAACATGATTTAACTAATTTAGACATTTTAATTTACATATTTCAAGGAAAACTCATTTTAAACAAGTGTGAGAACTTAATGATGCTATGAACAAAGTCCGAGAGGGCTTTACAAAGGTCAAATTAATTTAACACGTAATTGTACTTCAAACATCATGTTTACAATAAAACTAGTAATTACATTATAATAAACTTGTAAAATACTCATTAAATAAATAAAAAGACAGACAAAAACAAACAGGTTTAAGCGATGAAATAAGATTGAACTCACCTCTACCTGCGCGATGTGACATCTTGCCGGACTTTTGACATCACACTGAACGGAATATTCTTTTTCACTGGGCAATAGCCTTTGCGAAATAGAGATAGATATATTTCTGATTGGACGACAGCCATTGATTCTCAAATTCACGCCATTATCGCCTGATTTTAAGCGCGAAACATTAAGACCTTTATAACGGACAATCGGCGTTTATGAATAACTTTAGTTTTTAGCTCTCGGTCTTTACACATGTCATGATTTTGGCCGTTATAACGGACTCTGGGACTTTACTTATAACTTTATTTTTTAGCGCTCGGCTTTTACACATGGCATGATTTTGGCCTTTATAACGGACTCAGGGACTCAGGAGGTTATAGTCAACGGCTTTGGTTTTACCATGATTTATATTATTTACAAGCTGAAAATAACACGATTATACTCAGAATTATTTATAATTATATTTCCCATTTTCTGGAATATACGTGTGCGCTCCGCGCGCCCTTTTTTATTGTTTTTTCCGTAAGTTTTTAAAAGTATAAATCATTCAGTGCTTCAACCTATGTGAAGGCGGGAACAACTGGGTTGCCAGTATCGTAAAGTCATAAAGTGTTGCCAAATAATAATAATTGCTTACACAATAAACATTGTGTGTGAATTTCAATTAGGATTAGAGACGTTTCAAATGTCTAAAGGTAACACAGAATTTCACAGTAATTATTAAATTCACACTTAACATAATCCAAAAAAATACAGATTAATAAGCAGCAGTTATATTAAGAAAAACATTAATAAGCAGCAAATAACATGTCAATTCATATGATTCATTATATGTACACGTAGTCGCACCACTATGTGCTATAAATTATAAAATTAAATATCAGGGGCCCATTTCTCGAAAGCTTGTAACTTGTAATACAAGCGGAAGTCCTTATCGAATTGATAGTGTCAAAAAGAGACTTCCACTTGTATTACAAGTTACAAGGTTTTGAGAAATGGGCTCCTGATGTCGTATAGTAAAAAAAAACAAAAACGTTGCACGTCAAAAAAAACCTGCAATGTAGCCGCGGTAAAAAAAGTATCTCAAACGTAAAATCACTCTGTTTTTAACGCGTTGCAGAAATGTTAATAACCAATTTTGTTTGCACTAGGGTGTTGACAGTACCGAGATATCGGACACTCATGTTAGTAAATTGATATGGCAGATTTTAATTAACAGTGTGAATGTTTAATGAACATTTTCAACGTTAGCATCAATCAGTACTCTATGTAATACCATAGACAATCAAACTCGTACATGTTTATTGATTCGGACCAACCAAATTATGTTGACAGTTATTTCCTTGCGGTATCACCAATTGTCTATGGTCTATGATTAAAAAATAAGAACTGTAGTAGGTTGGTGCTAACATTTTGATACTTTAAGTTATTTTTCTCACATGGTCCTAGAAATTTGATTAAACGGTGAATTTAATTAAACCTGAATCTCATACATTTTTATTTGGAGGTTTAAAAAAAAACTTTATTATTAGGGTATTTTAACTTGATCTTTAGGGTTAAATAAAACTGGGAGCTGGTAACCCTGTACATCACCAACCGCTTGGCCTTTTCGCAAACACCCTCAGTTTGCACAACATGTTAATTCCTGGCCGAGGCCGGCCATGGAGATCGCTTGTTGTGAGAGACGGGTCAATAGATCGGCCTTCTAGAAATTGAAGGTAAATATTTGGAAGGAGTAATAAAGCCACACTGAAAGTGGCAAGTACCATTTACGATCCTAATCTTGATCATGCAGTAGCAAGTAAAATGCTAAATAGGAGGAAAATAGAGATACAAATTACAAAGCCTGCTAATTTTGGTTTCCAGGCGAAGCAAGTACATATGTTGCTTTTCTCAATCTTGCAATGAAAAAACAAATTGGTAGTCAACTTCACAGTACACGAAAAAATAAGTAAAAGAACGAAACGAAAATATACAACATAAAAAAAACTTACTTTACCTATTTATTTTTTCAAATGCAGTATTTCAAAGGCTTGCCTACAAGGACTGCTAAGTAGCAATGAAATGCCATTTCACATAATCAAGTTCAATCATCAAACCAGCGACATCGTACTTCCGGGGGCTTGTTTCTCGAAAGCTTGTAACTTGTAATACCAGTGGAAGTCTCTTTTCGACACCATAAGTTAGATAAGGACTTCCGCTTGTATTACAAGTTACAAGCTTTTGAGAAATAGGCCCCTGGTCTAATTAGACGTACGTAATGTCAACATTATTTCATTGTAAGTTTGAGAGGAATATCTGACACAATCTTATTTTTACTGCATAAGAGCGTGTCATATATTTTCGCGTACTTTATAGCGTGCAAGTGTCATTATTAAAGACAACAACTCTCTACGTTAAAAACTGCAGTTTGCCTGCGAATGACAGTTTATATTTTCCTCGTAGTTGCGGGATTTTCTACTCAGTTGTCTCAGATACACCTATACAGGGTGGCCCATTCAAATCGGTCAGTATGGGAAAGTCTGAAACTATCAGACATACGAAGATTTGTTCTTAGGAACCATGTCACCGATTTTAATAACAAGGAAAACTGCGTTGATAACTATAAAAAAAAAACTTTTTTTCTTAAGATTTACACAATAAACACCTAGTAAAATAGATTTAAATACGTGAAAACATTACATTCCATTCATTTTAGACATCATGTTTCTTAGAGACATTAACTGCTTAAGACCTACACAAACGATATCTGAATAGAAATAATGTAAGGATATTTTTTCAAAACAACCGGGATCGATTCCCTAGCAGGGTACAGTGTTTTTTTCAATAAATGTATGAATGCAGTTTTTCTTTTTATTAAAATCTATGACATGGTTCCTAAGAACAAATCTTCGTATGTCTTATAGTTTCAGACTTTCCCATACTGACCGATTAGAATAGGCCACCCTGTATATGTATAAACGTATTGAGCTTACTGTTAAGGTTCCGTAAGTAAACTAGGAATATGCAAATATAAAAAGAGAGAGGGTAGAAATTAAATGCGCGTTAATATCGCCGCGGCGCCTCATGGTACGGCTACAGCTTGTATGAAACACGCATGTCGACAACACCTTTTTACTGCAATTTTATTTTTACCAACCGCTTGCTCTTATTTGCCACACGACAGAAACCCGATATTTTATTTTATTTTAAACGCGACACTCGCCTGCAGTGAAGTTTGTCACTGATAAATGGTGAAATTGCAGGAAGCGATCTGCTTGAACAATTTGTTTTAAAGTTTTTAAATGTTTTAGCTTGTCGGTTAACATCGTGAAGTTGCTACGTTTTCTGAATAAAAATCAGGAAATTAAATAGCCATCGGTTAAAACAAAACATAGGCTTTTGTTTTGGCATTGGCGTAAATTATTTTTAATGTTTGTTGGTTAGTAGTGAGTGAGTGACAGTTATTTAGTTACCAATTTTAAAACATACATTGTAGCGTTACCTAAAACATCATAAACAGAAAAACTTGTCATTATTTACGTTCACTCCTTAAAACTTATAATCTTTTAATTTATTGCGACTTTTACATTACAATCTAGATAATTGTGTCAAAAGATGTCTTACTGATACAGCAAGGTCATGGTACGTCTACTGGTTCGTAACGTATTCTTTACGTTTCAACTCATTCTACGGCTGATGTTACGTTTGTCACTACGGCAAAAAACAGTATTTTTATGAATGAATGTCGGAGCTTATTCTTTTAATATGGCAGTTTGTTGGCGACCCCTGTAAAACAACTTACGAGAATCCATTATTCACGCATAACGTGACATCTCTCTTATTTTTACTTTTATCGCACTTCGGAGGAAAATAAAACATAGTTTCATATGGCTGTCATTTGTGGGGCAGAAAAAATTCAGAAAAGTTGGTTTTGCGACGGTAGCCTAGTCACTAGTCAATAGTTATTCGCCTACAAAACTGGAGGACCTGGGTTCGAATCTTTGTAGGGCATTTTTTCATGTTATCACAGATTTTTATTCCTTAGTCATGTCTACAATAAAAGCCAGTAAAAACTGTAACATTTGTTCTCTCGCCGTGGTGTAGAGGTACAAAACAACTTGCGGGAGATATTGTGATTTACTTTTTAAATTGTATTCTAAAGTGTCAAGAATAAATAATCGTTTGAGTTTGAAGTGATATCAAGTCTTTTTGAACTTACTACGAGATTAACCACCTTATTCATAAATTTTTCCTAACTTAGGAAGTCGCTAGGTTAGTTTGTCCCTTTCTATCTTATAGACATATTGATAAGACCGAAAGGGACAAACAATACTTAACGGCGTGTTAAGTTAGGAGACGTTTATGAATAAGGGGGTGCCTAAGATAATTTATGTGAGATTGGGCTATAACATTTATTTATGTGTTTGTTTTTGTTTGCCAAACTCCTCTATCTAAAGGTGCATTTACATCAAACGAGCATTCGCTGTTCTACCCCCCACTCTACGAAATCAATAGAGTGGGGTTAGAATAGCGAATGCTCGTTTGATCTAAATGCACCTTTAGTAGGCAGGGTCACTACCAACTAGGCTACAGAGGCTGACAAATGATGATGATAGTGATTTTGTTAATCCAATCAAGCCATTATTATGAACACGCGAGGTTATCCAAATTAAAAGTCTGGGACTATTCAGGTGGCCGAAACTGCGATTTGCATACGGCAGCAAATGTGCTGAATTTTAAATTTGAACCAGCTCCGTCAACGGCCAGCGCTTCGTAATTAACTCTCTAAATTATGCCGTAGTCCAGTGGTTCTCAAACGTTACACGTAAAATTACTTTAACTGTGTACCTAGCATGAGATCAGCCTCCGTAGCCTAGTTGGTAGTGACCCTGCTTACAAAGCTGGAGGTTCCGGATTCGAATCCCAGCGAGGGCATCCGCACTTATATTTGTGGCTGGTTAGGCCAACGCAGGAGCGGCAGCTACGACCGCAAATATTCACGTAAATACATCCCTTCTTCAGTTTAGCCATTAAGGTCGATTGCAAAAAATATATACATAGCTAAGGCCCCTCGTAAATCCCGGTGTACTTACACAAGTACAAATTACTGACAGTTGAATTTAAACTTTGCGAACTAGTAACATTGTTGCTTTTGCTTTGTATGGTTCGAATTCGAAACAAATGAAGTAATTAACCCATTTACGCTGACCAGGTGTTATAACACCGATTTTTTTTTCTTTTTTTTTTAGATAATTGTAGTGTTTTATTGACAATTAATCACTTTATCGTAAAAAATCTGGGGGTCACATTTTTGGTTTCAGGCTTATCTGCATTAAGCTACTATGATTTTAACTTAGGTTTATATTCCCTAACAGAAACAGTCTAATACGCCAGGACTTACGAGGTTAATCGAAACAAAAATCCCATTGCGTCAATTGGGTTACGAAAGTTAGTCATACAAACTGTATTGTACCTATATCCCGACCAGCACCCTTCGGCAGTAGTAAAAGGGGGCTCTAAAAGATATAGGTTCGTATTGTTGAATGCTCATTGAAAATTTTAATTTGTCGACCTTTTTCAATGGTAAAAGTTGTTACACAAAATTTCACTTCGTAAAAATATGTCGTAATTTTTTTTTTCATTGAAGGCCTTTCATTGAGTTTTTTTGCAATCACACATCAACTGCTGAATATAGGCTTCCCCTTTGGACCTCTACATACACCGGTTGGAAGCGACCTGCATCCAACATCTTCCATATCATAAATGGATACCTACATAAATAGAACAATCATAATTAAGGAACAAATATTCTTTAGATACAAGAAGGCATCTCGGGACTCGAACCTCGGATCTCCAGCTTGACGATCATTATCAACCAGGGCCCGGATACGGCGGATACAAAAGAACGGTTCTTTCGTTCGTCGGTGTATAAATTCTAAGTTAATAGAGTAATTTCAAAACGCAATGTTGTAAATTACGTATAATTACTTAGTACATAAATAACATTGGACTTTTTGATTTTCATACCCTCATTTCAGGGCTTATTTTTTACACGTCTGCCCAATAAAAGGAGTGTATTGTTTAACCTCACCATATTGGCAGACACAGAATAACAGAATCAACGATTTATTCGCTCAAAGGTTGGCAACCAGTGGCATAGTTAGACCAAAAGCGTTTCAATTAAAGTTAGCAAATGGACGACTCTCGCAACGTCGTATGTCACTTTAGTTCAAAAAACAACCTTACAACGTATAAAATAAAGTCGTAGCTAATGTTCGGTGAAGTAAAAGATTGCGAAAATTAGCTTCAATAAAATGATATTACAGCTGGTGGAAAAAATGTGTTGAAATTAAAATGAGGAAAGTTTGAGTAAAAGGCTTGAGTACCAAAAATCGTGAGTTTCGAGCATCTGTTTCTGTCCCTCCAATGGTTCTTACATTTACTTGCCAAACTGCAGAAGCAGTTTGTTGGCAAGACAGCGCATATTTTTTTACAATTTTAAACTGTCTTGAACATAAAGTATTTACATATTTATGTATTTATTTATTTATCTATGCCAATGCGCACGAAAAGGCAAAACAACCTTGTTGTGTTGAAGTGACAGTCATCTACACCAAATTTTCAATGGTCACAAAGACTATCACAAGATGCCGCATTATGATGTGTAAGAACGCTGTCACCGAGCAAATTATTTTACTTATTAAATCATCATCATCAATACGCTCTTAAACCTCTGATATGTATCTTGTACTTCTTAATTATAACTATAGAGATGAGACTATGTTAATCTGCAACTTATGCAAAAGATGCTGATTTGATTTGCCAGTCATCATGCCTATTATGTATCTAATTATCTATGTTCACTTGTTTCTCAGCGTGGTCGCCTTGGCGGCCAGTGTACGTACCTGGTGGGTCACAACGGAGGAACAGCGCTGGCTTAGCCAGCTACATGCTGAGTTGTGACCCTTTTGTGGCAAGTTGTTGTTGTGTACTTATTTGTAAATGTGTATATGTCCATCGTGCTTGTCATAAATAAATGTTATTTCATTTCATTTCATTTCATTTATAAAGTGTATGTCAAGTATAACAGCTGCCTTAGCTCATCTTATGTTTGACAGCAACATACGGTCTTCTCGCGGCTACCCATTGTTTTTCGGTAGAATCAGAATCAGAATCAGAAGTCTTTATTGCATAAACTGTGTAGGTACAAGGTGTTATAACTAGGTTCTAGGTACATTTAAGGTAACAACAGTCCTACCCTTTCGGGCATACATACTTAAAAATAAAACGTTTATCAAGTTTATTTTTCATTGGTATGGTTATAGAACTCTTTCATATCGTAGAATACATGGTCTATTAAAAACTTTTTCAAAGTTTTTTTGAATACATTTCCGTCTAGGGTTTTGATTTCGTTGGGAAGATTATTAAATATATTTATAGCTGATATAAATTCACTCTTTTTATATATGGAGCAATTTGTTTTTGGAAGTACTAAATCATATCTATATTGTGTTCGAATATTTACTTTACATGATCGCTTTGCGAAGTATTCAGGATTATATTTAACAAACAGACATAACTCTAAAATGTAAATTTAAATGTAGTATTAATTCTATAGCCTACCATTCTTAGTTTACCATACTACAGCATTAGCAGTCCTAAAACTGAGTAATTGGCAATATATTTAATATACATCGAAATTCCATATAAAAGTACGGAATATTTGACGGATCCACGGAAAAAACATGCCAAAGCTTAAAAAAATCATGTTTATTTATTTGTTTATAGGCTAGGTAACAGATTGTGAATTATTTCCCTTATAGCTAACATAGTTTCGTTAAATAATATTAAATTCACATTCCAATAACTACCAAGCACAACTTTGTAATAACAGATAGAATATAATAATAAGTATTAATTTAACGCTACAAATTAGGAGACTTATTACAAACTATTGAGATAATAAGAGATCGCTTAATAAGAAACAAACTTAACGACTAGACATATTCTTTAGAGATCGTACAAATTGGTTTAGGTTTAAACAAAAAATATCGACATCTTTACAAATTTTGTTATAGGAGGTACACATACGAGCTAAGGGGCTGTTTTGACTGGCATTATTACTGGCTATAGGTATTAGGAATTGTACAGGATTACGACATGGCTTGGGGTATACTCGAAATTGTAGATTGCTAACTGTATCGGAGTCTATCTTATTATTAATAATTTTATACAGCATTACAAGGTCATTCAAACTTCTTCTGTTTTGTAAACTGTCTATTTTAAAATGATCCAGTCGGTCTTCGTAGGTAGGTAGTTTACCCTTAAGTCTGAATTTATACACTAAATGACGTAGAAATTTTCGTTGTACAGCCTCTATACGGTCTATGTGGATGTTATAGTATGGTGACCAAACAGTAGAACAATAATCTAGAGAACTTCTGATCAAAGCATGATATATAGTAAGTAAACATTTGATATTATTGAATGGTTTTGTGGTTCTGTATATGAATCCTAGAAGTCTATATGTTTTTTTGACAATATGATCATAGTGTGCGTTGAATGTTAACTTCGAGTCAAACATAACTCCAAGATCTCTGATGACAGATACTCGTTGTAATGATATGCCGTTAATTTTGTAGTCGAACACTATGGGAGTTTTATTTCTGGTAAATGTGATTGCATTGCATTTTTTTTACATTTAACGACATGTTGTTTTCATTGCACCATTGGTTTAATAGAGACAAGTCACTTTGAAGAGAATGACAGTCATTTATGTCACTAACTTTGGTAAATATTTTTAAATCATCGGCGTATGCTAACGTATTGCAGTTTATTAAATCTAGTAGGTAGGTCGTTTATGAATATTAAGAAAAGCAGTGGACCTAAGTTAGATCCCTGCGGGACACCTGAACTAGCTAAAAATGGAGTGGAGTGATAGCCGCGAACGTTTACTAATTGAGATCTATTTCGAAGATAGCTCTTAAGCCACCGGAGTAACGAGCCATGTATTCCAATATGTTCTACTTTGATAGTAAGAATATTATGATCAACTCTGTCAAACGCTTTAGCAAAATCTGTATAAACGGAATCAATTTGACTTCTCGTATTCAAGGCAGAGCAAAGATATTCAGAATAAGCTATGAGGTTACTACTGCTGGAACGATTTTGCATAAAACCATGTTGTTTTGTACTCGCTACATGTCTGAAGTGTGTGTAAATATGTTTGTATATAATGCTTTCGAATATCTTAGATAAACTACTGAGAACACTTATTGGTCTGTAATTTGTTACGTCTTTTTTATCACCGGATTTGTGTATTGGAACTATTTTGGCTGTTTTCCATTGATCTGGAAAAAAACCTTCAGTCAGTGATTTATTAAAAATTATGAATAATGGATGTATTAAAGCTGGGGAACAATACTTAAAAAACATGGGTGGAATCCCGTCGTCCAGGACCTTTATTTACATTGATTTTCGTTAGTTCGGCTTTAATTTCGGGTTTAGTAATATTTATTGACGAAAGACTGTAGTTAGCTGTACGGAATTTAGGTGTGTAGGGATTGGATGTAGATGAGGAGTAAACTGAAGAGAAGTATGTAGCGAATAGGTTTGCAATGTTTGTACCGTCACTTGCTTCTGCGCCATTTAAACACATTTTGTTGGGGATTTCTTCGCTCATATTCTTTGACTTGATATACTGCCAGAATGATTTAACGTCGGTTTTTATATTATCCTCTGTACGAGCAATGTAAGAGTTGAGACAATTATTAAGGGCTGATTTGGCTCTATGTCTTAAAAGAGAAAAGGTATCATAATCGCGAGGATTGCCAAACTTTTTGTATTTTTTGTGATATTTATTTTTTTCTTTAAAAATGTGTACTAGTGATTTACTAAACCAAGGGGGATATTGTGTACTTTTACGATTTTTTGTAGGTGTACATTTTTCAATGACTTCCCACATATATTTATAGAATAAATTGACAAAGTCATGACAATTTAAATGAATGTAGTCATCCCAGTTTATTAATTTTAGATGTTCAATACACTTCTCAAAATCTGTCTTTCTGAATTGGTACCGTGGCGTAGGATTATCTTTCAATGGTCTCGAGGGTTCAACTGATATTTTCACTTCAATTGGGGGGTGATGAACATCTTCACGGCTGATTGCAGAAACTGAAGTAACTTCACAAGATAAATCAGACTGGACCATTACTAAATCTAGAATGCGGTTAAGTTGATTACTTATTTTATTTACTTGAGTAAGAGAAGCCCGGGATATGAAGTCAGAAAGTAGGGTAGTTCTGTTGTTTTGAACAGATGTAGACTGTATGGGACATTGGGGCACTGTACATGTCAGTTCCGGAGTATTGAAATCTCCAATTATTATATATTTATCGTTCAGGCTAGACAGAATATTCGATTCATATGTATCATATAGTGTAGTTAAGTCGTCGTTAGATATATAGGTAGGCAGATATGCTAAACATATGTTAAGATATTGTTTTTTTAATTTTAGACGTATCCATATATCCTCTATGATAAGCGATTGATAGTTAGTTACTGGTTCGGATATTAAGTGTTTTTTCACGGCAATTAATACTCCGCCACCATGTGTTTTATTATACTTATTGCAAAAATCTGTCGATCTATCCCGTCTATAAACTGTATAACGTGGATCGATAAACTCTGATGTTGAAATTGAGTCATCGAGCCAAGTTTCACATAGGCAAATGACATCATAATTAGTGGATAAAATTGACTTATAAATATACAATACTTTGGATCTCATACCACGTATGTTTTGATAATAAATACTAATCTTATTAGTGGAACTAGCCATTATGGATAGAAAGGAAATTTACTTAAATATATATTGCACTTTACTTAAGGGAGTCCAATGTATGCTGGTTTTTCACAATAATGTATCTCGAATTATCATCGGAGTTTGGGTTCGGATCCCGACTGGGTAGGACGCGTCCCTGGTGCACTTTCGAGCGTCCCGAAAACAAAAACAAAAAAGGCAAATCACAAGTGCTTTGTTTTTTGTGGTGAATAGTGTTGTGATTTGTGATGTCAAGGTTCTGCTGCGAGCAATTATGAACCTTAACGCGTTGATTTAAAGTCGGCGAGTCAGCGACAAAATTTGCATTAGTGTGGCGAAGACCATCGGTCATCACGATACACTGCATTCCGGGTGAGAGCTTTCCGATTACTCGTAAACGGGCAATGTACTTACTTGATGTACTTGCTTAATTGAGCCCTGGTTCCAACAGCTAGGCGGTCATTTTTGGAGTTCCCCATCATCGACAATGATGATTGTTTCTGATGCCGCTATTGCGGCGGGTACATGGGACGTTATGAAGTTGTTATCCCGAACGGCTGAATCGGGCGTAATTCTCGTGTTCGTTTTTGCAGTCACGGTTCTGTATTCACTTTAAAAATATATAGATGCCTAGTAATGCGGAGCGGAGCCCTTCGTGCGGGTTCCAACCTGCTGGAGCGATATTTTTGAAGAATGGTGAGAGATACGGTACACAAACTCAGCAGAGTATTGGATAGGTACCAGTTAAATCAGTCTGTTACATTACATACATTATTTTAACTATTCCTTAATTTGCTCATTTTTGATTTTTAGCGCATTCCATACCTCCAATTTTGGGTTGCCTACCTGAACTCTGAAGGGGTCTGAAGTGGCAAAGCCGAGCAATAAAATCTCGTCAACTAGCGGACCTTCTCGCAATTCGAACATGTGGTACACAGCAGAAAGGACCCAAAAGATGAAAACAAAAAACAATGCAAGCTTGGCCCGCTACTGACAAATACAGTTTAGCTGTAATGTAACAATAGATGAAGCTTATAATTAATCTCGGGTACGAATCGGCAATGGTTCGAGCCATCTTATACGAAATAAACTAACACATGGATATGGGCCGATACTTGGACCTTAGGTAAAGATTACAAGGTCTTCTTTTGGAAAACAAAATTCCACAGGACATACGTGGGGACCGTTTAAATGAAGTTAAGTATGTACTTCAAATTAAAATTGGATATCACACTTTAAATAAATACTGCAAGTGAAAGTGAATTATTTTAATGGTTATTTCCATTATTTCCTGTTATGTGAACTTCTCTGTTGTGCTGTGATTATTTAAATTATATGGTTGTTATTATTTGCACTTACTGGGCGAACTTGTGCTTAGAGTTGGTGTTGTATTTATTGTTATTACGAAACACGAAAAAGCGAGCATTGAAAATCAAAACGCAAGCCATCTCGCCAGTACAGTATACACAATGGTTCTGCCTCAAGAAAGAAGCGAAATATTTCTAATTGAAGTTTCAAGCTACGTTACAATAAACATCCACCAATTGTAGTGTTTAACGATGTCTTACTATTTGCTGTCGCATTTTAACTAAGGCTGTTTTACACCGGCCTGTTAGTGGGTTAGTGTGGTTGATGTGTAGTGTGTATTATCGTTTGGATCGTATTTCAGTAGTTTTTCATGTTAAAACTTTGTGGTGTAATACCTAATATCTAATGTGTGTGTGTATTCAGAGTCAAGTATAATGTCGTATTTTGTGTGTGAAGTCCTCAGTGTACCTGTTGTGATAGGTGAAATTGCGTCACTGCGTTAATAATTATAGAAATGACAACAAAACATACGTCCTTTTAATCGATCTGGAAAAAGCTCTCAATACAGTTGATCTAAACGCACTAAGAGACATCCTAGGCAAATAGTTATATGCCAAATAGAATAGTTAAAGCAGCTATGAAATACACGATGTTCTGACAAGCGGTTCGAAATGCCAAAGTTGTCATACAAGGGAATCGTGTATGTATAAAAAAGTGCACTATATACTAGATGAAAAAGAATTACCAAGAGGATTAAATGCTTGGACATTTCCTAAGGCGCCTAAAACCTCGCCTACTGGAAGCTGTACTTTGATACTAAGCCAAAACACTGAAAGTCGGAGGGCCCACCTACACCTGGAACGACTATCACGGGACATAATTATTACACCAGAGACAGCTTAGAATGGCTCGAAATGGCAAAAGGTGAAGAAGAATTCAACAATGCTGTAAGAGAAATCTACAAAATAGAAGAAATGGACAGTAAGTCAGAGGAAGAAGAAGAATGAATGGCAATCGATGAACCAGATCGAAGATAACGACATCCCAAGAAGGGCCTCCACCGGTACGACGTGCATCAGTACATCAACGCTCTCCCTCAACGGCATAACCCTTCCTCCTATCTTCCTATATCGGCTTAAGGCTGTATAGTCGGTCGATTCTAAACATCCTACCCATCCCAGAGCGTGTCTACCTCTAAAAAAACCGCGTGCCCCCTGGTATGCCGGCTTGTCCGGAGCAGGCTTGTTCCTGGCTGGGTGTGGTGCCTATGTTCATGTTCATGTTCATAATGTATCTCGAATTATCATCTTTACGCACAAATACCGATCCGTTTCGCACCCATACGTATTTATAAGACAGTTCCGTTGCTTTTTTCCTCGCAGCCCAGTGAAGAGTCTTGTTTGCTGGAGACAGATGCTCAGACACGTAGACAGGCGAGACTGTAACTCCGATGCCCAGTATTGACGAGTTGAGCTTCTGGTCCCTAGCTTTGGTCTTATTGTAGCGCCCGACAGCCGACAGTAGTTCGTCGCGGCAGCGCGTGCTGCGGAGCTTGGCGATGATAGCGCGGGGCTTCTTATTCTCTTTGTTCTGACTTGCGACTCTGGTGCAGTGCAGGATGTCAGCGTCCGACATACCACAGGAGACTACTTCTGCGATACGTCTCACTGTATTTGCCAGGTTTTCATTGTTATCCTCCGGTATTCCTTGTATTTCGACATTGCAATCTCTCATGTGTTGTTCTATTTGGTTTAGGCGGTCTGTAAGGCTGGTTACTGTTGAGCGAAGCTGGTCTCGCTCGTTGGTTAAATATTTTATATCACCTGTTAAGGCGGTCACAGTGGGGTTTATTTCATCGTATTGACTGTTTATGAAAGTAACAGATGTCTCCAACGAAGTCAGCTGGGTTCTAATGGATTTTAATTCAGTATCAAGAAGTTCGCGCAGGATTGTTGGTAATTCAGCGCGCAGGGCCTCCCTGATCTCTTTTCTAATCGTAGCCGACAGGTCCATACTTACAGGTGTGCAGCTGCGGGCTTCAATGGGTGTGAGTGGGTTGTCATTTTTTGTAAGAAGGGTGCAGTTTTAGCATGTCCAGGTTGACTTATTTGTTTTTTTATAAATTGATAAAGTCAGGTTCACGCAATGGAAATGATATTGTAACTGGCAGTTGGAGCACACAAGCTTTTCAGCGGGCTTCACTGGTCTTTCACATTCATCACATGAATTAGACATGATGCAAGTAGCCAAAAAATACCAAAATATCAATAAATTCGCAGTCGTCACAAGAGGTCACCGGAGTTAGCGCCAATTCCAGGAAATAGTGTGCGGTACTTGAGCAACTAGGAGCGCGCGATTGAATATTCATAAACGGCGTAAGTGCGGCTGAATCCGAAGACGCTTACGCGGTATTGCTTCTAAGGCACTGTGTCTTGCGCGCGATCGTAGATTCCTTTGGGTGTTGTGTGTGTTTTGTTGTTTAATATAACATTTTATTTAATTTACACTAACTTTCACGGAACCACTGTATTACACGGATTATTTTGGTATAAATTTTAAGTCGTAAAACACTTATTGAACTAGTTAAAACGAATATTATTACGGAGCGTTTACAAAATACTGTGTACGCGCGGAGGGCGCGGCGGAATATATGTGATTTATCCTTCTCAAGGTGGCTTTTCCTTCTGTAATTTGAATTGACTAGACATGTTCTTTCCGTGGACCCTTAATATGTAAGCTCTTTAGGTTCTCACATGTGCTCCCTCTTATTGAGGCGATCTGTGAGCTTGAGTGAGCATGTACAAAACATAAAAGACGTAAGCGCCATTGCCGCGACTGGCGGTTACGCTCTTTGGTTCAAAACTGTCTGAGGACCTACCGCGAACCACGATCGACATGTTGCATCCTTGTTACACTTACGTACGTATGTACAAGTGCGAAGCAAACACAGACCTGATGTTTCTAGCGGTTTGCGATTCAAAGATGTACTTGTAAACAAAAGTCTCCGTCGTTCAATTGTCTATTTCCCTCTGAAGTGTTGTCAAAGAAGTTTAAAGGCTTGTTATCTTTTCGAGGCTATTTAGGTGCCTACCTAAACATGACTTACAGGCATTCAGGGTACGTATAAAACACGTAATTTGGAGTGAGTGAATATATAAAGGTGCTGGCTGCTGGCCGTGGATTTGGCCGTGTGGTGACGGCAGTAAGAATACATTTGTCACCACTCCAACTCCTCCTTCGGAGGAGTACTAAAGGAATGAAGTGTCACTGACCATTATTTGATAAAATATTGATGATGGGCAGCACATTACAGGGACACATTACTGCGATCGCCAATCCGCTTGCCCAGCGTGGCGATTATGGGCATTTACCTCCTAATGCGTATACGCATAGTTAATAGGAGACGTCCAGCAGTGGACTATCATAGGCTGATGATTATGATGATGATGAATAAAGGTAGGTTTTATCATGATTTTCTCTGGACTGTTTCCTCTATGGTACTTGATTCCAGAGCTATGTGTGCTATACTCTTTCTGTCTACCAGTGGCAGTAGAAATAGACAATTTAAAAAAATTGCGGGTTTGCAACACTGCATTCGAATAATTCCTTTGTATTTAATCTATACAGTGTGTTTCCATGACCCGGGCTTTTACGAAAATGGGTAATAATACGCATTACTAGCAATCGTTTTCAAGTACGTTTGACAAATAATTAAATTGACCGTACAATCAATTTTATTTCCTCCGAACGATCAATGTAACGCGTGTACTGCTTAGTTGTCAAACGTTGCGAGTGGCTGCGATCTGTCATTGTCAAGTGCAAATTAACGATTCATTTTGAAGTAGGTACATTACTTCTCAATTAACTTTTCTTAGAAAGCTAATTACTTTTAAAATTAGCATTTTGAATCGCTTTCACGGTTTGGCTAGAAATCTGCATCGCATGCCTCGGTTTCGATAAGAGCCAGTATAATTTACAATGAACGTGTCATGCTTCTATTCGTAATGTTTAAAATATTGAAATAGTATTGGTATAATATTAAAAATATACTGAAATTTATCTCGGTAAACTTGGGTAATTTTTCTTTGGTATAATATATTTAATAAGACAATTTGAGTTGGCCCACAATGTTTTTCACGAAGCAGTAAGTAATCATAAATATGTATTAAAATGATGATAGAAAATATCACATTTAATTAAATGATTCTTACAATTTTTTTAACAATTAAGTAAGAGTTCCTTAAATTGTTAGTTATTGTTTGATGTAGGTACATATTGTACATTGCCGTTTTTTTATTTGGGTTTTTATCTTAAAATTGTGGCCATTATCTGATTTTGATTTAAGTAGCTACTGACAAAGTCAAAGTATTATTTAATCAAGTGGGCCCAGCAACAAGCACTTTTTAATAATTAAACTAAATATCCTAAAAAAAATCTACTTTCAGTTACACCTTACACCTTACACCACTGACCCGAGAAGAATCCAGCAAGAAACTCAGCGAGACTTAGTTTTTCAAATAATAATACATTTTACCTACAGCTACCATGCATTGAAAAAACTAAACATAAAATAGTTTTAAAATAAATTAAAGTAATTAGATACAGTCGTTAATAATCAGAACATCATCATCATCATCGTCATCAGCCCGTTGCAGTACACTGCTGGACATATGTAGGCCTCCCCCAAGGTACGCCACAGAGCTCGGTCTGCTGCTTTATGCATCCAGTTTCTGCCAGCCTCCTTATGCAAATCATCCCGCCATCTAGTCAGGACATATATAAATCGAATGACTTACAAAAATTCTAGAGTCTTTATATACTTTACATTTCTTGTAATTACCATAAACCCATATATTAGTGCGTAAATAGCCGACTAGCCGCAGACACAGTGATGACGTCATAACCCGAGTGCGAGTAATAGGCGCCGTAAAACCCGACTGTTATAGTTGTACCATAGTGAAACTATGACAAGTAAGGTATAAGGTAAAATGTGCCAGTGAACAATTAGTTATACGGGTTAATTGGTGAACCCTATAATCCACTGAAAGAAAACACCTACATATACATACCAATATTGAGAAATCAGCATCTCTAAAGAAACTGTTATAATTTTCCTTCTGATTTTGTAGCACATTTGCAATTTGTATTTTCTCAACCTCCCACGTAAAATCATATACGAATACCACCCACTACTTAGATTAGCGCAAACCCATAATATTAGTGTGTAAATAGGCGACTACCAGACACAGTGATGGCGTCATAACCCGAGTGCGAGTAATAGGCGCCGTAAAACCCGACTGTTATAGTTGTACCACAGTGAAACTATCACAAGTAGGTAAGGCACATTTTTTAAAACTTGATTTTACGGCGTTGGTAAACTCGGTATATTTTTATTTGGTATGTGATAACTAATATTTGTAAGTAAGTTACAATTTACAAGTAATGTATGGTGGTGAACAGTATACTGGTCGCGGGGATAAATAGCTACTGGAGCTTATTTGTCGATGAAAGAAACTAAGATACACACAATCTCCAAAAAAATGTTTTTTTTACATCAGAAGTAGGTGCTTCCTACGTTAACCAATTTACGTACCTAATAACGCCTGACTCGGCTATTCATTACTATAAAGCCATATTATTATAATAGTGCGTAAAAAGCCGACTAGCCACAGACGTAACCCGAGTGACTTGTACCTTAGATACTTGTCATAGTTTCATACAAGTCAAGGTAAGTATAGTGAACAATTCGTTATACGGGCTAGTTGGTAATCCCTATTGGTCGAGTGAAAGAAAACACCTACACGATTTTATCAGCTTAAAAAAAAATGTTGTAATTTTCCTTCTAATTTTGAAGCACATTTGTGCAATCACAAGCGCAATTTTGAAAAAATGGCTCCTTTTTTTAAAGGATTAAGGTGAAGGAATGTGTACTTATTGTCTTTGAACCCAAATGTATTGCTAACCTACTTTTCTTTTCTTACTACGTTCCCTCGCTTCAGAAGGTGCTTGTTATTATTTATAAGTGCGCACTCGAATCAGTGTAAAAGGGCATTAGCCAGGAGGTTCTCTTTTCTCTTGGAAAAGTGAACAACTTCTGTCACTTATTTATTTGAGTACTTGAGGACCTTGAGGCTTTTTTTATACTAACTCTCTCATTTATTTGCCGCTAGTAAGAACAGTTAGCATTTTACCTATACAGTGTGTTAACATGATACCTACTGGTTTTTTATTGAAACCGAGGAATGCTATGCAGATTTTTAGCCAAACCGTG
>JALPQI010005914.1:0-62941 GCA_025490895.1 Thaumatotibia leucotreta | reverse complement strand
ATGGTTGTAATATTTTACAGCAGCAAAATGTGGGCTTTTACGATATAGTTCTAATTTTGTTGCTGGTAGTTTAAGTTTATATTTGAATCTCCTATTGGGTAGCTTAGTGAATAAATGCATATTGTTTCGTACATACATACCTAATTCTAAAATGTATAGACATGGCAGAGTCAATATACTGTGTTGTATAAAATACGGCTTACAGGATTCCCAATTTGGAATGCCCACTAATACACGAATGCATTTTTTTCTGCATCACAAATAAATCATTTGCATCTGTGCTGTTGCCCCACGTTACGATTCCATATCGCAACCAAGAATGTGCAAAAGCGTAGTAAGCAGATAGTGCTGCTGAAAGGTTAGTTGTTTTGCGGAGGGTAAAGAGACCATATAGGAACTGTGATATTTTGGTTTTAATTTGTAAAATATGATTCTTCCAATTCAAATTGCTATCTAAAGTTACGCCTAAGAGTTTAAAATTATTTACTTCTTCAATTTTTGATCCATCTAAGGAGAGTTCTAATTTCAACGGAATTCTTTGATAGGGATAAAATTGAATTAATTTTGTTTTACTTGTGTTTATTATGAGATTATGGTCACGCATCCAACTATTTATATTATCTAAGGTTTGCAATAGTACTACATTAAAATTGTCATTGTAATCAAAATCAAAGAGAAGTGAAATGTCATCGGCGAACAAGGTACACTTAGTGTCGATTTCCTTCGGAAGGTCGTTTATATATAATAAAAAGAGAAGGCAGCCTAAAACACTACCTTGAGGGATTGAGCCCTTTACTTCTACAATTTCTGAGCTAACTAATGACAATTCATTTCTTGACGGATTAAGGTATTCAATAAGAACAAGTTGAGTTCTTTTATCCAGGTAAGATTTGAACCAATCATGTGCTATGCCCCTTATTCCCGAGTCATATAATTTTTTTAGCATAATTGTGTGTGAAACTCTATCATACGCTTTTGTGAGATCTAAAAGCAAGCCGACCGCAAGGCGTTTGTTGTTTATAGTATTCAAGATGTGTTGTGTGTAGTTGGTAAGAGCAAGGGCAGTCGAACGATTTTTCCTAAAGCCGTATTGTTTGTCATCGAGCACTTGATTTTTTTCTAGGAATTTGTAAACTCGGTTACACATGGACTTTTCAAATACTTTTGAGAGCGTGGGCAAAAGTGCTATGGGTCGATAGTTGTTAGCGTCCTGAGCGTTACCTTTTTTATGTATAGGTTTTATTATAGTTACTTTTAGCTGTTGCGGAAATATCCCTTCATCAAACGACTGATTGATTAACATGCATAATGGTATCGCCAACTCAGAGGCACACAACCTAACCAAAGTCGAGGGAATGTTATCAATTCCTGTGCTGTGAGTGTTTTTTAATCCTCGAATAATCTTAAAAACCTCGAGCTCAGAGACTGGGTATAGATAAAAAGATTTAGTAAGTGGACTATTACATGGGCGGCCGCAAGGCGTACGGCGAGGGGAATCAGTAGTGTCTTGGTATTGGCAATCATAAACTGAGGCAAAAAAAGTATTAAATGTATTAGCTATAATTTCAGGATCATCTGTAGTTACATTTTGAGGCAAAATTTTCAATTTGAAATTTTTCCTTACTTTAGTCTTATTTCTTAAATTATTTATAATTTTCCACATGGTTGCAGTTTTATTTTTAGACTTTTTCATTTCGTTCACATAAATATTTTTCTTTGATTTAATAATTGCTTTTTTTAAAACATTCGAATATTGCTTATAGTGTGCTTTAAGGACAGGGCAATTTGTTTTAGAAGAATGTATTCTTAACAAACGTTTATGTTTACAAGATATCCTAAGACCTCGTGTTAACCATGTCTTTTTTAAATGTCTTTTTACGATTAATCGTTTAACGGGAATCGTGGCATTTAGAATAGATTGTAAAACTTCCGCAAAGGCATTGTAGTTTTGGTTTATATCATGATTAAAAGTTATGACCCGGTTCCAGTCTATATTAGCAAGCTCGTTTTTAAATGACATTTGGTTTTGAACATTATGAATTCTTTTATATATTATTAGAGGCGCCTCAAGACTATTTGGAATATTTTTAGGTGGGTGTTCGAATTTGCAAATGACACTTTTGTGATCAGAAATCCCATAGTCTTCAATTAAAATATCGTATGATTTATGATTTGTAAAAACTAAATCAATACAAGTGGCGGATTTAAATGTGATTCGTGTTGGTTCCGTTACTATCTGGCTAAGATTTAGGGTAAACAAAAGGTCCGACAGTCGACGTGATGCATTACATTTTTCTAGCATATTTATGTTGAAATCACCCCCTATAATAATACATTTGTTCTGTGCTTTGTGTTTGATTTTTTCTAATATTTTTTCCATACAATTATAAAATATTTCTATATTTCTATCTGGTCTATAAATAGATATAAGTACAGTATTTAACATAGGTAATTCAATACAGCAGCACTCGGATATGTACTCAGTAGAAATGTTTCTAATATCATCCCTCACGATATATTCTATAGACTTTTTAACCAAGATACAAGTTCCTCCACCGCTGTGTTCACTACGACTGAAACTTGTAGCCACTTCGTACTCTGGGATATCGACTAGCTCGAGTTGGGATGGCGTCATCCAGGTTTCAGTTAAGCACAACGCATCAAAACAGTAATTTTCTAGGAAGCTCTCAAAAATGTCTATTTTGTTATTAAAGCTCTGCATATTTTGGAACAAAACTGTAAAGTGTGAAGTTTTTTTATTCACGAAAATTACTTTTAATTGATTCATCTAAAGGCTGAGAACTGTCTTGAGTCATCTCATGGATTCGTTGCTTCGTCTCGTCATCACTTATTTGGCATGAGGGTCTGGTGCCTTCCGTGGGGTTGATAGCTGACGAAACGAAGCTTGTAGATGTGTCGTGTTGTCGTTGTTGAGTAGTAGACGGGAGAGTGTATTCAAAGCCATTAACCAGTACTTTATCAAATCTAACTATCGGGTGCAGACCGTGTTTTCGCGCATCTCGCAATGTATCTCTAAGTATTTGCCTTTTTTTTAATGCTGCGGTGTCTAAGAAATCTGACACTGCGAGGCCAGTATTTTTAAAGTTGTGCTTGTTGTTCAAAATATAGTTTTTCATGCGCTTGCTGATTAATTCTATTTGTATGGGCCGTCGATGCCCCCGCTTACCTATTCTTTTCAAATCTTCAATAAATGCGTTAATGTTCATTGCGAATAATTCATGAAAAATGTTTGTCACTCGTTCTATTAGCACATACCAGTCTTCATCCGAATATTCTTCCAAGCCGTACAATACAATCGTTTTCATTTTGCAGCATTCTTCAGTTGTTTTTGGATCCTCATATCCGAACTTACTCGATAAAGTATCTAACTCAGTGCGTAATTTCAAATTTTCGAATTCCAATTTTCTTATCAGGTGGTTTGTGGCGTCTATACTTTGTTGTAAGCGTCCTTGTTCCTGGGTAATTGCGGATGATTTACGCGACATATCCAATTGAAGGTCATTTATTTTAGAATTAATTTCATCTAGAAGCACTTGTTTGATGTTTTTAGTAATAGACTCGGTTAAACTATCCTTCATTGCTACGAATTCTTTTTTAATCAGGTGGCTGAATCTATCAAATGATATGTTGTCTACACTTTTCGCCTCCACTACGTCTGAGCTTGTTTCTAAGTGGCGCGGAGACGGTGCAAGTACATCTGTATCCCCCAGTAACTGTGAAATATCTGTGTCACAGGTCCGATCAGTATCTTCTTGTTGTCTTTCCCCCATTCTTAAAAACGCTGGGGAGGCGGGAGTGTTGTCATCCCGGCAGCGTGACCGTTGTGTAATCATTTGACAGTTTGGGCATACCCAACCTGCTTTTAATTGTGGTTGTTTTTCTCTAAATACTGCTGATGTTATATTGGCGCATTTGTAGTGATAGCACCCTGGGCATTTAGTGCAAAAAAGTCGCACCAATTTGTCTACCCTTTCATCACAGCCTGGGCAAATCATTCTGCGTATTCGCGTGACGTGGAGATATCGCTCCTCAATCGCTAATCATAGAGAAGCAAATCGTATGATTGTGAACACCGCTTCGCTGTGCGCTGTCTGGGAGTGAAGTATCCTAAAGGGCATAAGCGCCATGCAGAACTCGTCGTTTACGTCTATTAGTTCAGGCACTTTTGCTAACAAAACACTGTCCGTTGAAATCAAATTGACGGTGGTTTAACATTCACTGTTATTATTGTTTTGGTAAATTATGGCAATATTAGACCATTTAAATGACACTGTGTATTATATTTCCGTATTCACTGAGTAACACTGTATACTTTTCGAAAAGACGGCAATAAACGATAAGTTTAAACACTTGTTTAGATTTATTTATCACGGAGCGCAAATAATCAAATGCTTCCTTGGCAGCAGAGGGTCAATATATATAGTCTGTATTACTTTTATAATGTTTTAATTCAGGCAAGTTTCCACCTACTTTAACGTTTGATACCTGCTCTGAAAGGTTTTTGTGGGATTTCGTGTCAATTAGTTGTGAAAAGAGGGGTTTGATAATAGTACAATATTTTGAACCTTTGTCTCCTTTTATTTTTCCGTTTGGATCAAAATCACGTTTATGTGCGTTTGTACGTATCAGCATTTCTTTATATTCAGTTTTGTCGTTTTCAGTAACAAGCTTGAGATCGGGTTTGTTTCGCATTAATAGTTCCTTTAAACCAGCGGTTAAATCAAACTTTTTCTTATCTATAGTAATAACATATTTTTTTTTCAGTACTAGTACCATTATTCACTAAAGATAAGCATACATCAGAATTACCCATCATCAACTTTTTATTCATGCTGCGAATACCGAATGGTATATTAATGTCCTGATATAAATCAATCATATCTTCTTTTTTTAGAGATAAAAGTGTATCATTATTTTCTTCGTGAGAATTATTATCGTTATCATTAGAGTATTCATAATATTCGGAGTGTCCATCAGGATCAATTAGATCTTTGAAATTTTTGTATCCTGTAGAATCATTTAAACTCTGAGATATGTCATTCGTATCTGTACTAGTGGTCATAATAAAATCCGGTTTGACATTAACACTTTGCATAGCAATATTTTCCAATGGTTCAGTAATAGACTTAAAAACTTTTCTAAAATGTATATGATTTTCATGTTCTTCATTATTAATCTTCTTTATTTTTTTTTTTAATATTATCTGCAGCTTTAATAACTTGTTCTTTTAAACGTGTATCCATTTTACCAGCGTTAACATCAACCGATTAATACAGGCACTTAAATTCAAGTGAGGACTACGTTGACATTTAAATCATTTTATAATGGAAAATCTAAAAATAAATATATGTGTCAAACCCTTGTCTATATCGACCTTTATTTATACCGCAATCTTTATTGATCAGTAAAAAGCTAAATCGAGTATACCATATAATTGAACAAAGTTCTTTGAATTTTATCCAATCCATATCAGTGTTCACATGTTCATTGTATATATGTTTCAAGTTAATATCATCCTGTTTGAAAACAATTAACAGATTGACATTATCCCTTAGCAATTGTTTTGGAATTTTGGAATAAGTTTGCGATAAATAAAAACAATCAATTTGTCTATGTCTTCCCATAGCAAAGTAGTTGCGAATGTTTACTTGATTTTCACATGCGACATCATCAAAAATCATGATTGAATCGGTCATGGCGTCATTTGGATGAATAACTTCGTTATTGTCGTTAAATATTAAAAACTTGGCATCTGGAACTTTCTCCATAATTTGCTGGAGGTAACGATACTTTGGCTGGAAAGCTGTCTTTGAATACAAATAGATATTTTTAAACTTTAGACCATTTTCATGTATTAGTAAATTTAACATTATATTAGTTTTACCACAGTTTGAGGGTCCACATATTATACAACGAATTGTATTGGGGAATAATGTACTATGTGTTGTATTTCTGTGACGATCATTTTCTACTATTATACTATTTACTTCCAGAGTTTGAGTATGCTTAATGAATTTCATTGTGAATATGAGGAAAATATGATATTTCAACGCTTTATATAGGTGCTTTACCAAATAAAAACAACAATGATTATTTAACAAGTCAATTAATTTATTGCATTTATGAGAGTGATACAGAGAAGCCTTAAAATTAACTTATAAAAAAACAAATTATACTTAAATACTTCACGATTATATTTAATTTAAAATATAGTATTACAGTGGCCCCATGGTAAAGTTTGTATGTTGTCGGGCAGTATTTGCCTTTTATCGTCGTTACAGTTTAAAACGACTTTATCAACTTGCTGTGAATATAAAACATGTTTGATAGATCGTATCATATTCATATTATGGCTATACACTTTTTTTGTTTGCAAAGCTTCGTCAAAATGTTTAATTTTTAATTTATTAGTTATAGGTTTCGTGACTCCTTTTGCTTTTGTTATTGTCTTCTTTACACTTTTTAAACAATACAGTTTAGCTCTTAATCCAACGAATTCAGTAATTACCACACCGCCAAATTCATCTTTAAATAAACCAGGTACTTTAGCATTCAATTTAGGTATACCGTACGGGTTATTGTGCTCATAATTACTAGTATCAAATTTTAATATGTTTTTATTTAGATCGTTGTAAAAGTCGTCAGTTATAATGTTATATAGAAGGCTGTCAGTATCAGTATAGCAGAGTTTAACATTTTCTTGGTACGTTTTTTTAACGAAATCATAATGAAATCGGTATAGGTGCTTTTTCGCCAATTCTAAAACTGTAAATCCAACATAAATGGGGCGGTCTAAACAAATTTTTTCTGGACTTAATTGAATAGCTACAAAGTTTTCATTAATTATAGATACACTCTTTACATTAGGTTTCAATAGTATTTTCTCTGCACCTAAGTGCTTGTTTGTTTTATTGTCATTGTCTTTCCATTTTGTAACTAATTGAACTTGCATATGATTTCGCTTGTTTTCAATGGTTTTACCAAATATAGCATTGTTTAGTAATTTAAAAAAGTCTTTCTCAAATGTAGTAGAAGCTTCTTGTCGCAATCGAGTATTGAGATCAATATATTTTTGTAAGAAATTAGACTGTCTAAAACGAAGGATGCGATGTATTTTCTGTAACACTAACCCATTCTTTAGACATTCTTTTAAATGTACGAAATGAATGATATAGTTGTATTTGTCATGTAAATTTGCAATTAACTTTTCTGTCTTTCCTCCAGGCGGGACAAACTTTTCAGGTGCAAAGGGCAAGTCAGCATGATAATCATGTAAATGATCAGGATAACTCATATCAACTTCTAAAATGTATCCATGTTCACCGTTTCTTGGTATGGTCAGTATGTTAAAATTGATAACTTCATCGGGATTTAAAAATTCAAAATCTGATACAGGTATTTTTTGTCTCATCGCATAACCATAGAGATTGTTACAATCTAAATATATCAAATATGATGTGGGTTTAGAAGCATCATAATCGGGTGTGTATTTATTGTTTGCTTTTGAATTCCGAAGAGAACACTGGGCTAACCCGCCACGTATTCCTCTTTCTATCATCTGATATACTTCTAAATCGTGTATTAATTGTAATTTTACGTCTGTAAACAAAAGCATAGCATCCCAACTTAAATTAGGCGCAGATACATAATAAGCAGGGTCCAGATTATAATGCTGCAAACTAGTATTTCTAAAATGTTCAAATACATCGCATAACAATAAGACGTCACATTTTAAGTATAAATCAGTATATTCTCCTAAAGTCTTTATATTAAAAGCTGACCATACAGTTTCGGCATGCTTAAAATCGGTATCTGATATACGTTTACATTGCAGAGAATTATAAAACCGTTCTTTTTCTGGTAATTTATTGTCTTCATATTTTAACCAGGAATCAATGTAATCATAAGGGTAAACACCTTTACGTGTTAATAACTGAAAGTGGTACCCATCAGTAAATTCTTTAGACAAGTTAACATAATCTTCTTTGTTCAAACTTTTGGTTAACTCAAATAAACTGGAACTAAGAAATTGGTAGGAATCAATAAACTTTATTTCAAGTGATTGACTCGGTTCGTTAGTTGAAGATATCGTTTTTTTTATACATGAATATTTTTCCTTGGACTGTGGCATTATTTTAATAGAACCGGGGTACTTTGTAAGTTCTTCTATAAAGAGATGACTATCATACCCAGCTAAATTATGTAAGACAACTGGTACAAATGGACAGATTCTGTATTGCAGGTTGCATAGTGAGTGAGAGGCACCTCTGTATTCTGATGTGATGTGATCGTGATCACGAACTTTGTCACCAAATAAAAACTGTTTACAAATATGACAGTGTGTAGCATTCTCATAATTACATTGTTCTTCTTTTGATAATGGATTCATAGGATTATTTTTAATCAGTATACTGTTAATTTCTTGAATATCGTTAATTAACCATTCAACAAAAACTTTCACGCAATCTTCACCTCTGTAAGAAACGTATTTATTCAAACTGGAATCGTGCGAGCAGCATACATAATAACCAAAACATGTTGGGACATGCTTTTTCAGGTTCTGCGTATTTTTACCATTCTTTGAATTACAATTAATTAACATGCTTTCGAAGTCAGCGTATATAATGAAATTAATTTTTTGCTTGCGTTCGAAATTCTTAAATTGAATGACAGTATTTTCATTAGGTAAAACTGTTACAATTTCAGAACAATGATGAGTTTTAAATTTATTTTCGCTTTTAAAAAATTGTAAACATGAGTCACAGAAATTCATTTGACCTCTATGTAAAGTTACTTGTTTTCGAATTAATCGTACAAGGTCTTTAATGAAGCAATAATGTCCTTTACCATTTTTTTCTATGTATAACAAATTAAAATGATTATTTTTCTTTGATTTTGATTTGTACAGGGGGCCTGTTACAACACACTTATTATCTAATCCATATATATTAATGCTTATTTCAGGGTTATTCTTTTCAAATAACTGTATATCTTTGACTGATAAGGGGAATGCTATTCCGTCTATATTTAAAACATCTGAATAGTGCGGGTATGATTTAGTTCGACACACATTGCTCTTTGCAGGATATAGACCAG
This sequence comes from Thaumatotibia leucotreta, assembly GCA_025490895.1. NCBI lineage: Eukaryota > Metazoa > Arthropoda > Insecta > Lepidoptera > Tortricidae > Thaumatotibia > Thaumatotibia leucotreta. Next base: position 53,824 of record JALPQI010005914.1, on the reverse strand, counting down.
CAAGTATACTCCATAAAAAGCAATAATTATCATTGTTCTGAATATTAATGCAGCTTTTGGTATTTTTGACAGTAGGAGGTAAAGGTATGTAAGTACCTCCTCGCATCGGACAATACTTGTTTACATTGACTTCTAAATGACTTATTGCAACAAAAGACCAGCCAGATTCACGGTGTTCAAATTCAGTAAGTTTATCTTTCAAATGCTCAATCGTTTTTGCAAACAGCTCATTAATATTCGAGTTTCCATAAATAACATCATATTTTGTATTGAACGACTTTAATTGTTGTTTGTCTGAATGTGGTAATGTAAAGTAAACGAATAGCTCATAGTTTATTTTGATACATTTATGTTTCAGTAATGACATTTCCACAACTTTCATAATGTTACTTTGAATATCGCACAGAAACGTCTCAGGAGTGGGGTATTCATTTTGTATTGGATTCAAACGATACGTTACTATTCTGTTTTTAAAGGCAGTTGCTATAATTTCAATATTATTAAAATCAGTTTTCAATATGCAATTCGATTTATGTAAATTGGTTCTCAAATGATAATTGTATTCATTCTTAGGCAATTCAATTCCACATTTGTCACATTTCATTGAAATAGTTCTGGATGACGGGAGGTTATGTGATCTCACTGTAAACAAAATGACACACTTTATAGATTACAATTTATTTGAAGGTAATATAAGATACATTTATTATTATTTGTTAAATGATATGTTAAAGAACTTATATTTTATAACAAATATATAGGTACTTAAGTTAAGAATGAACACAGAGTTAAAACATCAGTAATATAATAGATGCTAACTAAAAATGAGAACCCATATCTGTGGTATTCCTTTTGCGCTGCGTGAATAAATTAAGCTTAATGTTTCCACGCTTCAATGTTAGGGTGTATTTCATATATATATATATATATATATAAATTTATACATAGTTGGAATTATACATTACGAAAAAGAATTCACTCTAACACTACAGGGTGTAGACATTCAGCTAAATTTATACACGCAAGGCAATATGAATACTGTAAATATAGGAGCATAATTTATTTATTTATTACTCCGGTATTCTATAGCAGATGTATTAACATTAAGATAATAATAAATCGATACAATGTTTAAAATTCATCAATAATAATTACTAACAAATGACGGCACACACGTTCGGTATTCTTTTCGCGTTGCGTGAATAAAATTGGCCAAGTGTCTCCAAGCTTCAGTATTATCATCGGTTCGGTTTTTAATATTGACTACGGCATGACGCCATCGATTCACTGGCGATACCTGTTCAATATCACTGCATTTGTAAACTTTAACCTCAACAAAGTGGGTGCCCTTTTTATCTGGATTTGCCTGACGCGCGAAACCATTCGCAAGCCTTCGTGAAATGTAGGATAATAATTTACCCTCGCCTGAAGTTTGGTTCGCCTCCAACCCCTCGTCATCACTGTCGGCGCCGAATAGCTCCGCCGCAGTGCCGTGTCGCGGCTTCATTGGTGCTGGTGCAATTCTCACCCTCTTCGAGCTCGCCGATGTCGAAGGCTTGGACTTCTTCTTATTCCTTTTGTCACCCTCATCAGCCTTCGGCGGCGGCGGCGGCGGCGGCGGGGGCGAATCATCCTCCGAGGACGACGATAGGAACAATTCTTCGGCATTCGAGCGTTTCGACCTGAAAATCAGATAAATATGTTACTATTAAATTTACAATCATTAAACATGAGCTTGAATAATAGAGTGCGGATACTTTAGTTATGAATTTAAGGTAAACCCAATTATGTATTATTTAGAAACAGATAGGTAGGTAATCAGAAATAATTATTAAGTATTCATTGATCTCGAAGAGAACGATATTATCAAGTATATTCACACACGCACACACACACACACACACACACGCATACACACACACTATAAAATTTTGTCATAGTAACTACTAGATTACTTTCTACAGGACTACGACGTTGTTAGTTACTGAGACAAAGTTTTATATCACTATAGAACTGTCTCAGTAAGTAGAAATCAAATTGGCTGACTGTAGGTATTAACAGCAAGTAGCAACACCCATAACTAACCATCGATAGACCTTATGTCATTGCAATAACGCTTACAAATGTGTAGTTAACAGTGATGCTGATAGTACATTAGTTTGAAAGGTTAAGTTATAATTCTAAGTAGCTAATTACTCGTGTCTTTCTATATAATTATTATAATTCTCTATTACTCTAACATTTTTTTAATTTAAATAATTATTAATTGAGGAGTGTCTTTTCAAAGGGGTTATTTCTCTATGAGTTTTTTTTTCACACAAAGTATGCTCTTTGTCTAAGTGATCACACAAAATAAGTCCATTTAAAAAGACACTCTTCAATTGTTATTACGAGTTTATGATGATTCTAGTACCTATTAGTAACATTAACATATACATTGATTCATACTTACATGATGATGATGATGTGCTGTAGCTGGAGTTGGGAAGAGAAGAGTGGGTTTCCTTGCTTCCTGTTTATCGGAATGAAGCAATAGGCCCGATCGGGCGGCTTAAGTAGTGAACATTCACGTGGAGCTCTCCCATATATGAAATTTGTCGACGCGATTAAAAAGGTACAGTTTCGAAGGCACATCAGCAATTCAGCACTTAGCCTAAAGTAGAAGCTCTATATTTCGCTTACCTTCATACTGTGGGTTTACTTCCTATCAATAAATAATAACATTTTATTTTCATATTTAGTCAATATTATTTTGAGTAGATACTTACCTTTAATCAACAAACAAACGAAAACAATACATCAGTTATGTAAAACAAAATGTGCAGGTACGTACAGTCGAGTGCATTAATATATAGACACATTTGTAAAGGATCAGTATGGAGAAGTGTATATATATATATATATATATATATATATATTAATGCCCTTGACTGTACCAAGTAACTTCATTATAATTGTATACGTTCGTTTATCTAGTACTCGTAATCTTAGAAAAGAAGACAAAGTCAGGATAGGAGCTAGTATATTTTATTTGCATCAGCGCATTATTACTAATAACTCTTCAAAATACGAATGCACACGATCGTATTTCAACACAATTTGATCACTAAACGCATGTATTAAGACTCAATTTGGTATGTTTTATTTTATTTCACATATTATGATTATGATTATGATTTGCGGGCAGGTAGGTATGGTATATGTGAACGGTCGACGACAAAAATAAGTATACATTTTTCACCTTATCAGACATCTGTATGTGAAGTGCTAATATATTATATTTATGGCCGTAACTGCACAAAAATTATTAGATATAATATAATCTGTTAAAGTAAGAACAAACACGATTTTTACCCGACTACGGTAACGCAGAAGTGGGTTATGATTTTGGCTGCTATTTATTTACATTCATTTATCTATCTTTTTCTGGATTTATTTTGCTTTAAACATACTATTAATCTTAAATAAGAAGACGAAGTCACGATATGAGCTAGTATATTTTATTTGCATCAGCGCATTATTGCTCACTCTGTAAATCCACACGTATGTCAATACAATTTGATGACTAACCGTATGTATTAAGAATCAATTTCACGCTTCAATTCTATTTAACTTATTATGATTATGATTCGCCGAGCGGTATATGGATATCAACACAGACGGTATCATATTTGTCAGTCGCCAATCACTCCATATGACTTTCCATATACGAATTTCAATAAAATACATGATATTTTGAACTCTAATAACGATGATATTTTCGGATATAAATCCTGAAAATAAGTGAACAAACTTATTCAATACAATATTTTAACAGCAGTTAGTTCTACTGAAAATATGTCGGTAAGTCCTTTTTAATAAACATTATAGTATTTAAATAGAGCACTTATAAAAAATTGGTATAATAATTTTTAAATTTATTTTAAGTAAATCTCTAATGGATAAATAGTGGGGAACTTAAATCTCTAAATTGTATTTCATTTATCTGTAATAATTGTATCTTACTGTATATTTTTATATTACGGTATTTGATTGGAATTGTTGGTCTCCCCCTAAATACTTTCAGATGAATAGTTAGACATTAATTGAACTAATAATTAATTATTCATTACAGGATACATCAGAACACCTGTTCAACTTCGTTCCTCTCACTTCATCTCTAAATCAAAGTCAGAGTGAAGTTGGATCGGGGGTAAGACGTCTGTCCTCGGGGGTCAAGAGGAAAGCAGCACCCGTTGTTTACTCGTTTATCAAGAAACCACATCGGAATGGTGGCACAAAAGTCATAAAAATAGAAATTTACAACAGTAGCAAACTAGACGAGAATTATGAATGTATCTGTAAATGTAATGCTGAGCTATGTGCCCAATATGTTGTGAAAAATACAATATTAGACGAAGTCTACGAATTAACGCGTAGAGTAATAGATAAGATAGATGAGGGTTTGTCATCGGACTCCCCACATGGGTACACCATTGACTAGAGGTACAATGTCTCAGAAGTCTACTTAATTCTAATTTGTAAAAGATAACACGATATTTGAGTGATATACTTCTTAAATAAATACTATGTAGATAAGAGTACACGTAAAAGGTATTGATCTTGGCCATTGTCTATTGTAAAAAATAAACATTAAAACAAATGTTTCACTCTTTACTATGTTTTTTTTTAAACAAAATAAAGTATGTTTATGAATAAGTACATGTGGTTTCTTTTCTATATTATATATGACATATAAAACACAATACTATTATTAGTATCCTCATAGATATCAAACCTAAAGTCACTTGAAGTATTGAATAAAAAACGCAACTGAATAATAAATAAAAAATGGACTGTGTCAATGTCATCTACACGGACGTCACGATGTTAAACTAATGAACACTGAACACTATTGCGGTGTTTTAATAACTAACTGTTATTAAAAATCTAAGCGAATGCGTATATATTATACTGGTTTGCGAGTATCAGCGCGAGTAATCAGAAAAGATAAATGGTTCGTAGACTTGGTACCATTGGTGTAAATAAATACAATATTCGAATGGATAAATGTTACTTCTGGAGTAAAAATGTCCTAAAACCAGAACTTAATAGCTTTCGTCTACCTCACTATTTGAATACATTTTTACGTGACAGACTTCTTGCGGGACACTAAATGTGTATTTGAATGAATACTTCTTGAATCGATTCAAATTAGTATTCCACTAAATGTGTATTTGAATGATAACTTCTTGAATCGATTCAAATTAGTATTCCACTAAATGTGTATTTGAATGATAACTTCTTGAATCGATTCAAATTAGTTCTCCACTAAATGTGTATTTGAAATGATAACTTCTTGAATCGATTCAAATTAGTATTCCACTAAATGTGTTCAAGGGTGTGAGGGATTTGGTGCAGAAAACTTCAGGGTGATTAAAATAAGGAGACGTCCGTTAGCTGTGACTTGTGGATTTAATAGTGACTGACTGAGTGACATGCAAAATTATATTAAAAGATCCTTATAACTAAGAGGCGGTGAGCTGCAAAGGTCGCATTGCATGTGCATTTTCATCAGGCGCCTTAATTGACGCCAACAAAATGTGTATTTGAATGATAACTTCTTGAATCGATTCAAATTAGTATTCGAATGTGTATTTTTGGTGCAGCTGGATCTTATCTGATCCAGCTGCACCAATAATACACTACTTATGTACCTAGTGATTAAACATTCTGCTTATGGAAGGTAGCAATTTTATATTTTAAAGACAAACGGGTCTTAATCGCGTAAACTTACGTTTAATTATATCCTGACGTTTCGGGCATGACGTTACACCCGTGGTCGCAGGCAGACTGGCGAGAGAATGTATCAACACCTTCGAGCTGCGCGGGTTTTTCGAACTACCCGCACTTGATCTTGATTATTCACTTCTAGGCTAGGGTTGTCACTAGGCCTACACACAACACTCACAACATCCAATGGCTTTAAAATGGATGTTTCACCACGCTTACATTTGTAAATCACGGGATTCCACGCGGATGAGATTCCTTGCCCCTCATTTTGATTAAAATTCCGATGTTTCTTAATTTCAATAGCTTCACGTACTTTTCGGCTATGATGTATACGCTCGGTTGAGAGGACTTTCGGGTTATGGAGCTCAATCCAGTGGTTAGGTCCGGACTCCAACAAATGCTCGGCCACAGCAGACTTATTCGTTTGACGCTTTTTAACAGCCGTGATATGTTCCTTGACCCTTTCCGCTATGGTGCGTTTGGTTTCCCCAATATAGGAACTACCACAGCTACAATCGATTTTATAAACGCCCGGTGTGTGGTAAGGTAAAACATCCTTAGGCGACCTTAGATGCCCTGCCACCTTTGATAACGGCATGTAAACGGTTGGTATGGAATACTTATTCAAAAGCGTACCTATTTTGTCCGTTACACCCCTGACATAAGGCAAAAATGCCGGTCGCCTTGCAACATCTGGATGTTTCTTCCTCGGTGTTCGTCTGGGTTGCCGTCTGTTCATTATGTAGCCATTTCTCTTCAGAACCTCCTGAACGTGCGACATCTCAATTTCTAGAAATTCAGGGTCACAAAGATCATGTGCTCTGTTCTTCAGAGAATTAACCACAGACTGAAGCTGCCGGGGGGTGGTGGTGAGACAGAGCGTTCAAATACCTGTCTGTGTGTGTGGGCTTCCTATAGACAGTGTGCGCCAAAGAACCATCATCTCGACCTATCACCTTTACGTCCAGAAAAGGCAAACTGCGCTCCGATTCCAATTCATATGTGAATCTGACTTTAGTATGAATGGAATTGAGATACTGGAGTAATTGCTCAACTTCATGCTTGCCACCTCTCATAACGCATATAATTAAACGTAAGTTTACGCGATTAAGACCCGTTTGTCTTTAAAATATGAGTGATAATCGTGAAAGTTTAAATCAATATATGTAGCAATTTTAGTTAGTAAAAGTTCCATCTCCACAATCACCGCCCCAGCTGGACAGTCCATTGCACCCTTGTCACAGCAACTAGTTAATATTTAGAGCCGCTCACCGATTCCGATGTAAATCTTACTTAGGGACCCTCCTCTGTTGCGTAATAACTACTGTTTCATTTCGACTCCCGTGAATGTTGACTAAAATTTAGTTTCAGGAGGTAGACGGTGGAAATAGGTGAGAAGGCTTTGCACAGAAAATATATAAAATTTATGAAATAAAACTATGAAAACGGATAAACTCGCGTACCTATATAAATTAAATTTAACTTAACCCCGACGTTTCGAACACTTTATACGGTTCATGGTCTGCGGGCGTGGTCAACCATAAGGGCGTTTGTGCACTACACTGACTTTTACCGTCCGGTAGTCCGGTTTTTTACGGTCCGATATGCCACGCCATTAAATGTATACAGTGTGTTACCATGATCCAGGCTTTTACGAAAATGGGTAATAATACGCATTACTGGCAATCGTTTTCAAGTATTAAGAGTTGACAAATATTTGAACAATAACTGAACAATTATTTTTATTTCGTTCGAACGATCAATGTAACGCGTGTACTGCTTAGTTGTCAAACGTTGCGAGTAGCTGCGATCTGTCATTGTCAAGTGCCAATTAACGATTTATTTTGAAGTACATTGCTTCTCAATTAAGTTTTCTTAGAAAGATAATTACTTTTAAAATTTGGATTTTTAAACAAATAATGCACATGGTTTGGCTAAGAATCTGCATCTCAATCCTCGGTTCAAATAAAAGCCTGCATTATGTTAACACACTGTATAGTAGCTTGTGCACTATACGTAATTTTACCGTCCGACATTTTACTTTTCCCCATTCCGGACAGTATTTTTCCGATCCGAGATGACAGCTATGAAAAACGTGTTAATGCTTGTGCACTGCGTCCGGAATTGCACTGACTTTTACCGTCCCCGATAGTCCGATTTTACAAGCCAATCATCCGTGTTTTTCATGCTACTATGCCGCACCTCCGAGTAAAAAGACGGACAAGTGCACAAGCCAGAAATGCGTTTTTTTCATGCCATATCGGACCATGAAAACTCGGTCTGCCGGACAGTAAAATTCATTGTGGTGCACAATCGCCCTATGTCTTATTTCATGAGTAATAATCCCGGTAACCGAAGAAAATATATAAATATTCATAATATTTTGGCCTATACCGTGTGAAAATCTAATACGGGCGATAAAACCAGGCATGGGATTCAATAGTGTAATCATGGATTACGAGATTTTTTAAGGTACACTAAATTATGACCCCACAGAATATTTTTTAGATTTTCGGATCAGCAATGTAGGTATTGTAGGTATACATTTGTCAAAATTGATATGGCAGTTATGTCATCTGATAGTGATCAATTGATCATTATCAACGTACAGTATTGGTGGCAATGTTTGGTTGACAGAAAAATGAATATTTTCTACGTTAAAGAAAATAGTTACTAAATAATCCGTTCAAAATAGAAACAATGTCGAAAGTATGAAAAATATTTTCTTGCAGCACAATTTTCTATAGAAGTTGGTGCTAAAGTAAAGTGTTGTTTTAAAGTACTATTCACTTAGCGAGCGTCAGACTGTGGTTTTAAATTGCACAATTTTTGTGCATTTAACTTAAGGAGGGTTAAATCGAACGTTAAATGGTTTAGGTCGTCTGAAACTTTGAGTTCATCGCTCTATAATTGGTGTACTTTTTAAATTACATGATTTATAAGAAGTCGGGAAATATTATTAATATTATTCAGCCCAGCTAAGCGAAACAGCGATATCTCAAAAATAGAGGCATTTGGAAATGGAATCGTCAGCTATAGAATTTAAGGTGCATGTTTGCATTAAATTTTATTTTTAGATATCACTATTATGCTTAGCAGGGCAGTATTACAAATCAGGCAATATGTAGGTACCTACACCATTCATCCTCATTTTTTTATATTTTTTCAATACTACAATTTATGTACTATATGTACCTATGTGGTTGTCTATTGTTTGCCCGACAGTTATTTAACATAATATTCATATGCCCGAATCTAACTTGCCCGAATTTCATTTACCCGAATGATTTGTTTACCATAAAAATTGTATGACATACTGCTTGTTTACCCGAATATTACCTTCCATAATCATACAATGCCATCCTATTTCTTTTCCATATTATTAAGTGCAATAACATGGTTTAATAGAATATTCATATGCCAGAAGCAATTATTGCCATATTAATTGCTGGCCATATTATTAAGTGCAATAATATTATTTAATGGAATATTCAAACGCCATCAGTAATTATCAGTTTTTTTTTCAAATAGGTACTAGCTATATTATTAAAAGTTACAAGCGTTTGAAAAAACGGGCTTCTGGGAACCGGTCGACGAAGCCCCGCTGCGCGGGGCTTCTATTTCTGCTCTAAGGAATGAAAGGTACCTAACGAACCTATCCAGGTTAGGGTGGGGGAACTACAATATGTTCTTTTTTAATGCGGGGGGCTTCGCCCCCCGAGCCCCCCTTGTGGGGGGCTCCGCCCCCCGTCCCCCCTTTTTAGGTTTTACAAAAATGAGGATGCGTAAACAATGAATAAAAAATTCTTAAGTATTTTTTAGTCAACGCTTTTTAACTCCGCCCTACCCTAGAAACCTAACCAATCCAAGTTGGTTTGGCCCTGGTTTATTACTTGAACATATTTTTAAACCATTAACCTAGCACTGTGTATGCACAAAATTAAGTAGGCTAAACGAGTAGGATGCCATTTAACATTATGACAAATATTCTCGGACAAAAAATTTAGGACGACGTTATGCGACACCACAGGCACCCAGAATACTAACCTAACCTACTTTTTAATAGCAGTTTCACTTTGTGGAGGGTCATTTGGATGACAAGTTATGTTATGGCATGTAATATTTACGGATTTCGATGATGTTGACAAAAAACATTATGGAAATTGTCTTTTCTAGTAGCTAATTTGGATGACAAACGATGTTGTGGCATGTGATAATTACGGATTTCGATGATTCTGACAAATGACATTATGAAAATTGACTTTATGGGAAACAAAGTTTCTGGCAAATGATTAATATAGTAAACAATAAGTATGGCATAAGATGTTATGAGAAACAATATTATGTGTGTTGAATAGGATGGCAAATAAAATTATGGCAAATGAAATTCTGGCAAATGGGGGTATCCCGTACCTATGTACATAGATTAAATCGAAATATCTACTTAACCTAACCTATATCTAAGATTGGCCCTTGCGGCATTGTACCGAGGATGCTGGCGGCATTTCCTCGCTGTATCGTAATACTGATGCGTTGTGCGAGGAAGTCGCCAGCTCTACGGTCTTTAGTTACGTCAACCAGACGTTTCACGATCTCAGCAAACAATTAGATATAAGCTAATTATTCCAAAGTTGGGATATGAAGTGTTAAAGGCATATACATTTATCATCGTTTAAATGCTCTAATAGTTGATTTTATCTCATCGATGTTTGTAGGTTGTCATCGTACCAATACTCGTCATCATCACTTGAGTTGATGTCAAGCGATGATGACGAGTATTGGTAATTTGGTACAGCGCCGGGTACTAGTACTTCCACCTTACGCTTTTTACGCTATAAATCTAAGCGTTTGCCTATACCAAGATACCTAAGACTATATTTCAGTCTGTTTTTTTCGCTTCAGTTAATTCGTCTATTTTTAATCAAGGAAATATAGCAATAGAATAGAAAACGAAAATTTTTAGGTTAGAATGTTATTTCACATATCGTCAGTTGTAATATGAATTCATATAACCACCAAATGACGATTTTTCAGGAGGGCCCAAAAATGAATTTGTCATTTATAAATTATGTTGTATCTTTTTTGATGTTTATCTTGTTTGTTTTGTTTTTGAGAGGTCTATTTGACGCATAGTTACTAACTGCGACCACAGTTGTAGTTCAAGAAATGGCTGGTGCTAAAGTTAAATATTAAAAAACAATTTGGGGTTACGTTAATAATTTAATGAAAATCATCAAAAGTGGATTTCGTAATTTAGTGTAACTCACAAATTGAAACCAAATAGCTTATGAGCCATACAATACAAATGACGCTTACAGCATTGACATTTATAAAAATATGGTGAGTACATTAGGAAGGACATATTTTGTACATATAAATTCGTACTTACGTTAAAATATTGTCTATGATTTTTTGAAACCGTTGCATACGTTAATGAAAAAACGTAGAAACCTAATAAAATAGCAAAGTTTTTGTTAACGTATTCGACATTTTTTTCTGAATATCAAAATGTTAATATACACCTTTCGATAGAGCAGGAAATTTGCAGTCGAACGGTATACTTAACTCAATTTCGTCATTTTGGTGGTTACATTAATTCATATTACAACCGACGATATGACCAAGTATTCTGTCAGTAGAAATAAAAAGCGGCAATTCCAAAATATTTATACCATTCGTAAGTAGAATAAAAAAAAGTAAACAAATATGGCTGACTTTCCATAGGATTTCACGTCTGTGATACATATCGTGAAACATGTTCGCAGATATATTTTTACGTTAATACTTATAAAAATATCAAAAACTTCAACTAAAAATGTAAGAGAACTCAAGATGTCAGTTTACAAGTTTGTAATAAAGCCAAGATTGTGTTCTAAAAGTTAGTGATTATAGAATTATGCAAGTTAGAGCAGGAAGAACATTTTAGTAAGGTGAAAATACTAGTACCCGACGCTGTACCAATACTCGTCATCTTAGCTTGAGTTGTCATCGATAAGATAAAATCAACTATTAGGGCATTTAAATGATGATAAATTAATGTTCCTTTAATCCTTCATGTCCCAACTTGGAAATAATTCGCTTAAATTTAAATAATTTGCATAATTTTATGACAGGCTGACATTTATTAGGACTGAGTGTTAGTAATATTTCATAGTCCCTATATTAGACATTCAAACTTGTACTGAGGTGCCATCTATCGGGACTGCCAGCAAAAGTACCTGACACTTACTCGTGCAATGGCGTTGACTAAAAAAATTGTAATTTTGAGAAATTTTGATATTATCACCCTATAAAGTAAATACTATTTAACAAAACTAACAAATTCCTCCAAACACATGACGATACTTTATGTAGATTTATATATGAGCAAAATATCGTGATTCAAATAAATATTTTCTAATATTTTCTTCGGTTACCGCGAGGATTAAGTACACATGATTACAATTCGTGGTCATCCGCAGACCACGAACCCTGTAAAGTGTTCGAAACGTCGGAATTAAGTCAAAATTAGTTAATATACGCGAGTTTATCCGTTTTCATAGTTTTATGTCATAAATATTTTCCGTTAACATATTATGCACTGGTACTTCTACCATATGCCGCCCTTTTCTACTGAAAAGCTGGTTGGCTAGCTTATTGGAGTATACAAATAAATGGGCTGTAAGTACGTACACACACAAAACAAGTAGCAACACGCTCGCAATAAACAGTACATGTCAATGCGATAAAATATGGCATCCAATCACGAACAACATAAATCATCCACCCGACATAATATTTCAGAACATGAGCTGTGGTATGTGAAGGCACATTTCCAATACCTACATATATATGTACATAGCACATCATCAGCCTATGATAGTCCACTGCTGGACGTAGCGTCTCCTATTAACTATGCGTATAGACGCATTAGGAGGTAAATACCCATAATCGCCACGCTGGGCAAGCGGATTGGCGATCGCAGTAATGTATACACTATGATGACGCTGCTGCCCATCATTAATGGTTTTCAAAGAATGGTCAGTGACATTTTAATACCTTAGTCGATGTTTACGACACCCGCAGGAGGAGTTGAGATAGTGACAAATGTATTCTTACTGCCGTCACTAGACGGCCAATATAGTTACACCGTGTTTTTTTACACCTTCACCGTATTTTTTTACAAGTTACTCGGTAAGCTTAGGGTAAGCTATGTATGACAAGCAAAATACCGGTTTGAAGAACGAAGCCGAAATGGTTTTTCGCCAAGTACATGACAATGGTTTGAAAATTGTACCGGTATTCGAGCCTTGGCGACGGTAGTATACATTTATCACCACCCCTACTCTTCCCGTGGATGTCGTAAAAGCAATCAAAAGAGTCTAAAGGGGTTGAAGTATTATTGACCATTCTGTCATTGAAGATCGATGATGCGCAGCAGTGAACACACTGCGACCGCCAACCCGCTTGCCCAGCGTGCTGATGAACTATGGACCTTAATGTATCCATAGGTAACAGAGGCCTATGGCCAGCAATGGATTGAAAAGGCTGGTGATCATAGATTCAAAGAATCATTTATTCGTCAAACATGGGTAAAATAATTTGATCTTAAAGTTGGGTACAATGTGACACAACATAATAAGTGACACAACGTAATAAAATATGTGACATCATGCATTACGAAATCTATACATTTTAAAGTATATTTTTATTTTTAATTAATAATGTAAAACAATTGAAAATCAACGGTTAACTGGATTCTTAGCCAAGTTGCCAATCGCTAGCGCTTGGTAGCGTATCGTAGTTTTCCCTCTCTGTCACTCTTTACGATTATGCGTTAGCGATTGGCAACTTGTCTAAGCACCCAGGCATGTCATGAGAGAGATAGGTAATATATCTAATTTCTTACCGGTTCTTCTTGGGTCAGCGGTGTAGGGTTGGAACCGAAAGTAGTTTTAATACCTAGACGATTCAAAAGAGTTTGTTGCTATTCCAATTTGAATGAAGAATTACATATTTGACTTTGACTTTGAATGTGGCCATAATACAACGTAGTAAGTTTTGCCACGAATAAAATAACGAAAAAATCGAATAAATGATGATGATGAAGTAAAGTTAGGTTAGGTTAAACACACATAAGTTCAACTCCAAGTTTTAAACATCCTTGCATTACTGATCATAGTTGATTACAGACAATGATTTGTAAAAAGTTGTACAAAACCTAGCGGCAAAAAATAACGGCCTACCTATTTTTATTGTCGGTCCGCAAGATTTATTGCCCAATTAAGGTATCTAGGCTAACGATTCTTCAAAACATTAATCTCCTAGCCAAAAATAAGGACTTTATTTTGTGTCTAGGAAAGCTCCATATCGTGGGGCATAGTGCAATACGCGTAACTAACAAATTCAATTAGGCTCTATTTGAGTGTCAATTGTTTGATATTTGAACTCTATCTGTTTTGGTAGTTACGCGGTATTGTACTATCCCCGACGATATGGGATAGTGGGACATGTACCGAATTTTTAAAAGTATTTCTGTAAATGATACGTGTGCAATTCTGAAAAAAATTGTATTTGGATTACGTCTTCGATTTTGATAAAAGTTGGTAGGCTGGTAGAGTTAACACGTTCGCCTCCGGTACTGTTTCACTAAGTGCTTATACTATGCCGATCGAAATTATCTGATAGAAATCCTATGCCAGTGACACGCATGTGTGACCGAAAAGATTGTACTCCTATGCCGGTGACACAGCACTGTGTCAAAAACGTTCGTATTTCGATGCCACTGGCATAGGAGTGAGAACTTGATTAATGCTAGTGGCATAAGAATAAGATTACTTTGATCACGTATGTGTGTCACTGGCATAGGAGTACAGTTTTTTCGATCACATATGTGAGTCACCGGCGTCGAACGTGTTAATGATACTGACCAAGATGATCCACATTTCTCAAAATGTTTGTACAAAAGGTTCCTATTTAATTACCATATATTATATGTAAAGGAAATCTGGTAACAAAAAACGAACGTTTCGTGCAAAAATTTTGGTACATTTTAGGAAATGTAGTGGATCTTGCTCGGCATCTTTGACTCTACCGGCCTAAAATAAATACTTCAACTGATTTCTCCATTTACATTTTTGACCATTTACCTCCTAACGCATAGATAATAATATAGGCTGATGATGATAATGATGATGATGATTTCTCCAAGCTCCCATCATCACACCTCGACTTGGGTGCCAACGGGACTATTTCAGTTTGTTTTGGAATTTATTAAAAAAATAATTACCGAAATTACTTGGCATGATTATGTCCATTTGTAGTGCACGTGCTTAATGATGCATTTATGATTTACATGGTTTTCTCATGGATGCCGTTGTAAAATCTGGATCTAATTAAACTGGAACCGATCGATGAGCTTCAAATAAAAAAAGAATCATCAAAATCCATTCTCGCAGTTGGTAGTTCTGAGGTAACAAACATAAAAAACCGGTCAAGAGCATGTCGGGCTCATGCTCAGTGTAGGGTTCCGTAGTTATTCAAAAACAGTTGGGCCGATTATGTTCGAAATAGTTTTAGGTATTTTAAAGTATCGTATAAGCCCAGTATTCATGATTTTTTCTTATTTTATGGACCTACGGATCTAAACTAAGAGGAGGGGACACAATTTTTTTTTGTTCTGGACTTCTGGAGTGATTATCTCTGAATATATTGACTTTAGAAAAAATCTTTTAAGACCCTTATTATTTTTAAGAAACCTATTTAATGATACTCCCATTGTAGGATACAGCAAAAAAATTATGCCCACTTCCCCAGTTGGCGGGGGTACCCGAAAAAAAAAATCTAGTTTTTATTGGTTACTTTGTTGGCATGATTAATATCTGTATACCTGTACCAAATTTCAGATTTCTAGTATTAACGGTCACTGAGCTATACTGCGGACAGACGGTCAGACGGACATGGCGAAACTATAAAGCTTCAGTTTTTGCCATTTTGGCTACGGAACCAAAAAAACATACAGTCGAATTGAGAACCTCGTCTTTTTTTCGAAGTCGGTTGTAAATAGTTCAATATGGAAATTAATTGTAAGGTCTTGTTATAATGTGCGATATATAATTATAAGCTTAAGATAAAACTCTTCAGTGCACTTAAGCTTAACGAAGCACTTCTGAGGGAGTTTTACTATTAATTACTAGCGCAGAATCGCCCCGTCGCGGAAAGTTCACACATTTCGCTGGTTATTGGTTTTCTCTACATGGATTACTTTACATAGACTCATTTATAACATTAAACGCTGTGGCTCAGCTGGTACCCTGCCTATTTAGAAGGAGGTCCTGGTCTCAAATACTGGCGGGGTTTCAATTTTTCATAGAAAATACTGTAATGAATACGTTAATTTAAAATAGATTTTAACATATTTTACAGGATAAGTGGAATCCAATGTAATATCCGATATATTTCTTTTCAAAATTTTCTATATATTTCTTTTCTACAATTTATGTAAATATATTATATCTAACTAACTAATCTACTTAACCTAACCTATATCTAAGATTGGCCCTTGTGGCATTGTTTTTTTTTTTTTTTTATACCACGTCGGTGGCAAACAAGCATACGGCCTGCCTGATGGAAAGCAGTCACCGTAGCCTATGGGCGCCTGCAACCTCAGGGTGTCACATGCGCGTTGCCGACCCAATAAAAATAACGTTGGCACAACAAAGTGGCTCCACTCCACCTGATCGTAAGTGAAAAGTAGAGCCCAAATCGCGGCGGCAACGAACAGGAGACAATCAGTAACCTGTTAGTTGCCACCGCCTTGCTGGCCCGCTAGATGCTGGTAAATACACCGGCTGACCCCGAAACACGGCAAACACGAAGGTAAGTCATTTCACGGGCGTTTACACCGAATGTACGGTGGTAGCCAACCAGGCGGGTACTAGTAAAAATACCCTACCACCGGCTGAGAAGCTGGATACTCAGTATTTCCCTTAGTCGACTCCTACGACACCCACGGGAAGAGAGGGGCGATTGTACCGAGGATGCTGGCGGCATTTCCTCACTGTATCGCAATACTGATGCGTTGTGTGAGGAAGTTGCCAGCTCTTCGATCTTTATAGTTACGTCCAATTTTCCTGATTTTACCACCGCATCCAAAAAACATGTAATTTCATTGTCAGATAACTCCGTCGATATAAAAATAGCAAAGTCAAGATTAGTCCTTTTTTGTCCATACATTTTTGGCGGTGTTTTTAGACACTCATTTTTATTCTATTAAGTATTGATTCTGGAACATAACAATGTAAAAGATAAAAAGAATTTTACCTATTCTATAAATATTTAAAAACTGTCTTTGAAATCAGCCCTTTCCACACATTAGGGAACGTACCAAAACCACGTGCCTCGTTTCGCTATTTTGGTACAACGAAATTTATCGCAAAACTGGTGAAATATAGGGCACGTGATTTGGGTATGTTCCCTTATATGCATTAATGTAGGCCCAATAAACTCCCCCGTGTCTGATATAAGCAATATGCAATATAAGTGTCGCGTAGGAGTGTTTGCACTTTGAAATAGAGCCGTGTACCCGCGCTGTTTATACTGCAGTGTACCCGGGTTTATCACGTGACTATCGTTACTGGAAGTGTACAGGAAAAACATTGAGAAACGTAGCTGAAAAGCAGGTAGCCAAGACCGCGTTCTGTCACGTGACCGTAATAATGTATGACAATGGTCACGTGACTTTTCGTACCAATCTGTGCTCATACATTTATTACTTATTGTTTATCGTATACGTTTGCTGAATGGTGTCTAGGCTAGGCGTGCAGTTCTCAAAAAGGTTACAATTAATCTGACTTAACTACAAAGTTATTGAGAACTATTATATTTTTTTTTGTTTGATTTTCCTATTTTTTCCCATTATTTTTTGTGATTAGCAATACTTTTGGCTATTATTCCACATCATTTATAAGATGAAAATCAATAATGTACGAACCTTTCATTGCAATTAAACAATCAATAATTTAATGTTGTATGAGTCGATTATAAAAAAAGCACGCAGTTAAGAGATTAACTATGTACAATTTTTTTGCAATCTACTCTATACTCTGTTTGTTTTGGTGTTTAAAAAAAGGTAAACAATCTTGCAGTATCTTTTTATTGAAAAATGCATTTAAAAATCCAAACTAGGTACTTCATAAATCAAAAACAATGTAAATCACTGTATTTCCTTGTTACATTATATGTATTTGCTAAAACTTATTTTCTACTCGTAGTTTTCAATTAAAAGATATTGCAAGATTGTCTACTTTTTTTTAAGTACCAAACCAAACAGAGTATAATGGACTACCATTATATTTGTTACAATCTGCATAAATAATAAAAATATTAAATTAAGAAACTTGTTTTAAGAGCAACAAAATAATGCCTATTGGTAAATGGATCCATGTAATTTGCGTTCCATTGCTACATTGTCATCATTCCCATTTCAATTGATTTCCATTCCCGATTGCGATGGGACAATTTGCGTCCAAAATTCATATTAGTGCAGTATTGACACTCTAGTTCATTAGAACACGTGTTATGAATTTACGATGAAAATCGTATTGGTTTTCCGTACACCAAAATTTATGTTTACTTGGAACTAGCAATTAGTGTTAGCTTATAGAATTACCTACTTACATTATACCTACACGCTGATTTTTAGGGTTCCGTAACCAAAATGGCTAAACGGAACCCTTATAGTTTCGCCATGTCCGTCTGTCCTCAGTCCATCTGTCCGTCTGTCCGTTTGTCCGTCTGTCCGTAGCATAGCTCAGTGGCCGTTAATACTAGAAATCTGCAATTTGGTACAGGTATACATATTAATCTTTTTTTTTCGGGTACCTGCCCAACTGGTGAAGTGGGGATGACTTTTTTATTTGCTTTAATCTTATAGTGTGGGTATCATTGAATTGGTATCTTAAAAAGAAAGGGTCTTTAAAGAAAGTTTTTTTCTAAAGTTAATATTTTCAGAGATAATCGCTCCATCAGAAGAAAAAAAATTGTGTCCCCCTCTAACTTTTGATCCATAGGGCCAAAAAATATAAAAAAAAATCACAAATTAAAACTATTTCGAACATAATCGGTTTAGCTGTTTTTGAATAACTACGGAACCCTACACTGAGCATGGCCCGACATGCTCTTGGCTGGTTTTTTTTCACCGTTATAATTTTACAGCGTTAATTCTGAGGGTATTAAATACTCAAAGTTCTGAGGGATTGATGAGCTCTCACTATGGGACCGTCATCTTGAAAAAAAAAACTGATGTTTTATACATTTCAGCATACTAATATCTGAGGTTTTTATAGAATATAAGTTTTTTTCTAGAATCGGATGTCGGTCCCATAATTCATCATCATCATCAGCCAATTGACGTCCACTGCTGGACATAGGCCTCCCCTAGAGAGTTCCACAAAGATCGGTCGTGAGCTGTCCGCATCCATTGGACACCCGCAACCTTTACCAGGTCGTCGCTCCATCTTGTGGGGGGCCTTCCCACGCTGCGCCGTCCAGTGCGTGGTCGCCATGAGAGAACACGCCGACCCCACCGGTCATCGGTCCTCCGGGCAATATGGCCAGCTCACTGCCACTTCAACCTGGCGATTCTTCGGGCTATGTCAGTCACTTTCGTTCTTCTGCGGATCTCGTCATTCCTGATGTGATCTCGCAGAGAAACACCGAGCATTGCCCTCTCCATCGCTCGTTGAGTGACTCTGAGCCTCCTAATGAGTCCCATAGTGAACGACCACGTTTCAGATCCGTAAGTAATCACTGGCAACACACACTGGTCGAAGACTTTCGTCTTGAGACACTGCGGTATATTGGACGAGAAGATATTGCGTAGTCTCCCGAACGCCGCCCAACCAAGTCTGATTCGACGATTGATCTCCTTCTCGAAGTTGGACTTACCCAGCTGGACTGTTTGTCCCAGGTATACATATTCGTCAACAACTTCGAGTGTAGAGTTTCTAACTTTCACTGGAGTTGGTATCACATGGACGTTCGACATGATCTTCGTTTTGTCCATGTTCATCTTAAGACCAACATCTTCAGAGACTCTACTGAGATCATCGAGCATAGTACTTAAGTCCTCCATGGTCTCAGCCATGACTACTATATCGTCGGCAAACCGGAGGTGAGTGATGTACTCGCCATTGATGTTAATGCCATATCCCCTCCAGTCCAGAACCTTGAAATCATCTTCCAGTGCAGCGGTGAATAATTTAGGAGAGATAACATCTCCTTGTCTTACTCCCCGCTGCAATGGAATTGGTTTCGACTTCCAATCCTGGAGGCGAACTGACATATTGGCATTCTCGTACAGGCACTTCAGCACTTCAATGTACCGGTAGTCTACTTGGCACCGCTGGAGAGACTGTAGTACAGCCCACGTCTCGATCGAATCAAAGGCTTTTTCGTAGTCCGCAAACGCTAAGCAGAGGGGCAAGTTATACTCCTCGGTCTTCTGTATAACTTGACGGAGCGTGTGTATGTGGTCTACGGTGCTGAAGCCTTTTCTGAAACCGGCTTATTCAGGAGACTGGAAGTCGTCGAGCCTGCGTGTGAGACGGTTTGTGATGACTCTCGAAAACAACTCATAGACATGGCTCAGAAGTGTGATGGGTCTGTAGTTCTTCAACAGGGTCCCATAATTAAAGTTCATCAAAATCATCAATATGACCTTAAAAAATAATTATCGAAACGGGCTAGTCACGTATATACTATATTAGTCCGTGGGCTAGTCGGCCTGAAATTAGAAAACGGTATAATTTGGGGGTACCAAGTGTCCTTTTTACAGTAGTTAGACATATTCATAAGGATGTTAAAAAAGTATCATAGACATCTCAAAGTGGTAGCTAATATACGTGGCATACGGGCTATTTCAAGATTTCCGTTGTATGACAGGTATGGTTAAAATTAGGAGGTACAAATTTTCCTTTTCACGGCTGTTAGGTAAGCTTATAAAAACGTCAAAAATGCAAGATTGCCATTTATAAGTGCTACCTAACAAAAATGGGGGCCAATCAAAGATGGTGGATCTCAAGTTTTACAAAATCAAGTATATCTCGAGAACTATTAAATATATCTAATTACTCTCTTGAGCAAAATTAAAGGCATATCTGTAAGCTTCATATTTTGCGTACACACCATATAGCTAAATCCAACCAATAATTAATTATGACCAAATTTATGAAAATTTCGTGATTTTGATTTTTTTTATGTCGTGTTTTTACATAGTAGTCATGACGCTAGAAAAATTAAATATTTTTTAAAGATAGTGTATTTAATAAGCTTTAATTTGATGTATATAACTTGTTGGCGGTATTAAAAAAAAGACCCATAAAAAATATTTAAATGAATTGTAGTCATAATCCACCGTATACTTAGTGATTGAAGAGACTTGAGATCCACCATCTTTGATTGGCCCCCATTTTTGTAAGGTAGCACTTATAAATGGCAATCTTGCATTTTTGACGTTTTTATAAGCTTACCTAACAGCCGTGAAAAGGAAATTTTGTACCTCCTAATTTTAACCATACCTGTCATACAACGGAAATCTTGAAATAGCCCGTATGCCTATTAGCTACCACTTTGAGATGTCTATCATACTTTTTCAACATACTTATGAATATGTCTAACTACTGTAAAAAGGACACTTGGTACCCCCAAATTATACCGTTTTCTAATTTCAGGCCGAGTAGCCCACGGACTATATACCTCAGTCGGCGATTGCTTGACATGTGTATGAATAACGTTGGCACGTTGGCTGAGAGTACTGTTGATGAGGCTCCTCTTACGTATTGGTACGAAACATGTCGAGCAATCCTCGACTTAAATTACATAAAGTATAGTAGAGAAAATAGATTCACGTAAAATTTAGGAACTTGTCATAGTGACAATGAATATGAGAGTTGCTAGGAATCTCAGATTGTTGTTACTGTGACAAAGTACGAAATTTCCTTGACTGCACCTAAATCGATGAAAGATTACATCAGTAAATAAAATGAACTCTTCAAAGAGCTTTTACTATTGGTCACCTCTTTATAGCTCCAACCAAATTTAAATTTTTCGATTAAAAAATATTGAATCGGTCGATTAAAAAATATTGAAGATCGGTTCACGATTCTCGGAGATATCGTACATCAGCGCTGGCTCACGCCAGCAACATGCTGAGATGAGACTATCTCGTAGCACCTTTTCTTTTTCTTTTGTATACTGTCATATCTGCTTTGTCCTTTTTACTGTGTGTCACGAATAAATTATTTTCTATTTCCTATTATTTTCTACATAGAAAAAAAACAGTGCAATTGAGAACCTCCTTTTTTGAAGTCGTAAAATAAAGAAAACTAACTCTTCAGAAAGTTTTAACTCTTGGTTGCCTCTTTATAGCTCTCGGGTCGGTTAAGGGTGCTCTAAGATTAGTATAAAGTGGGGTTTGCAGCGCGATACGATCTGCCTTTGAGGCCTAAGCTATTCGATGCAGAAAACGTGCACGTTACATCCTTAGCCAGCCTATGCACCTACTATTTCTGTATACAGTTTGTTACCGTCATGCGGGCTTTTACGAAATAATAATACTAATAATATCCATTCCTAGCAATCGTTTTATCGTAGTAACAGTTCAAAAATATTTTTATTTAGATCATCATCATCATAATCATCATTTCAGCCATTGGACGTCCACTGCTGGACATAGGCTTCCTCAATAGACTTCCATTTTGGCCGGATGGATGCGCCTAAATCCACCGAGTCCCCGCAACTCCTTTATTTAGATGTTTGTATTTTATTTCTTTGTAACAATCAAAGTAACGCGTGTACTTATTAGTTGTCAAACGCTGCGTGTGAACGCGACCTGTCATACTCAAGAATTAATTAACGGTTAATTCTGAAGTACACTGCTTCTCACTTAAGTTTACTTAGAAAGTTAACGAATTTTATAATGTCAATTTTGAATATTATAATATATACTTGTATATATATCGGTAAACAGATCGGTTAAAAATTTGCATCCTTGCTTGGTTTCATTAAAAGCTGCGATTATAGTTACACACTGTATACATTACCTATATGTTATTAATAAATATGTGACATACCCTAAGTTATTTATAGCACATTGAGTCAAAGCTTCGATTGGATCGTTCTGAATGGGTACTTCCTATTTGATTTCCATGAAAATTCCCAAATGATTGCAATGTTCACAATTCAGCCATTTGCAAATTGCTATGTGAGAACGATTTATACATATACAATTATACGCTTATTTTCATTATCACTAGCGTACACCTAATTAAAAGCTTCACCACGCATCAAACGTCTAAATAGTACCAGTCGTCGAAATGACTATTAATCTACACGTACAGTCACGTCTAATAATATGTACACATTTCGGAACGTATGTCAAAGGCATAAGGATCAAAATCGTATACATATTATTAGAGCCGACCGTACATCAAACAATATTAAGATTCCAATGTTACCATGAGTTACCGTGAGTACACCATCTGTACTAACTAAAATATACTTTTTCGTACAGATGGTACCTTTTTTAGGCTCTAGTGCGAGAAGTGGGACATTTTACGTCAGGTCCAAAACTTCGGAGGGCCATCTGTACTAAAAAACGTCGTACGAGACACGTGCAAAAACGAAATTCGTAACTCGTGTCGATTTAAAACATCGCCACTCGTTTCGAATTTCATGTTTTTCGCACTTGTGTCGTAATGTACTACTTTATATCAGAGAAATTTAGGGCGTGAGCAAAGTCAGAGAAACTATCACAATTTAAAAAAATGAACCACCTTAAGGAATAATTGCTACGTTTACTTAGCAAGCCGCAACGCTATTACAAAAAACTAATTTGAGGACGTTTTTGAACATGCACAGTTTCGGGATATACTAGTACACCCCCTTCGTAAAATAAGTTTTCCCAAAATGATCAAAGCGTTAGGAATGTTAAGACATACCTGCATGATGATATATAAATAATAAAATAAATAAATATCTTGGGACATCTTATACAAAAAATCGCCCTAGTCCCACGGTAAGCTCAATTAAGGCTTGTGTTGTGGGTACCAGGCGACGACATAATTCGTCAGTTGTAATATGAATTAATGTAACCACCAAATGACGATTTTTCAGGAGAGCCCAAAAACGAATTTGGCATTTATAAAGTATGTTGTATCTTTTTAGTTATTATCCTATTGAAATGATGTTTATCTTGTTTGTTTTATTTTTGAGAGGTTTATTTGACACACCTTTACTTACTGCGGCCACAGTTATAGTTCAGGAAATGGCTGGTGCTTACGTTAAATATTTTAGAAAAAAATTGGAGATACGTTAATAATTTAATGAAAATCATCAAAAGTGGATTTCGTAATTTAGTGTAACTCACAAATTGAAACCAAATTGCTTATGAGCCATACAATACAGATGGCGCTTACAGCATTGACATTTATAAAAATATGGTGAGTACATTAGGAAAGACATATTTTGTACTTACAATTCCGTACTTACGTTAAAATATTGTCTATGATTTATTGAAACCTTTACATACGTTAATAAAAAACATAGAAACCTAATAAAATGGCAAAGTTTTTGTTAACGTATTCGACATTTTTTTCTGGATATCAATATTTTATATACACCGTTCGATAGAGCAGAAAATTTGCAGTCGAACGGTATACTTAACTCAATTTCGTCATTTTGGTGGTTACATTAATTCATAAATTACAACCGATTATATAAAAGATAGATTTAGATACATATAAATACTTAAATACATAGATAGCCGTGACCAAGGAACAAATATTTGTGATAAATAAATACACAGATAAGATAATGCCCTCGCCGGGATTCGAACCCGGAACCTCCAGCTTCGTAGGCAGCTAGGCTACGGAGGCTGACAATCTCTAGTAGGTGATAATCTCTAGTAGATAACTAGTTGATTACTTACGTCTTATTAAAGTACTTGACATAAATATCCAAAACAATAGTACATTGTGCATCAAGGGAGGTAAGTACGGAAGCACTAACGAGAGTGTTAGAAGCCCGACGCCGCAAGGCGGAGGGCTTTTATGACTCGAGTTAGTATTCCGCTTACCGACCATGATGCATACAATGGTTTTCATCACACTTGCCGACAAAAAAATAAGTTTTAAGACCAAATATTATTAAATGACGTATTGACATTTCTATTACTCCCTAGAGAATTTCACTTTTCTATTACTCCCGCTAAGCATGATGAAAGCAATGGCGCACTTAGATAGCAAGTAATTTACCTACATTTTCAATGTTCTATTACTTTCTGAAAACTATTCGAATCGTTCGAATTTATACGAATATTCCAGAACAAAAAATCGAATATTTAAATACCTGAAATGTTCGAATATTTGTAAGCCGTACTTGTGAGACACGAATACAAGCGGAATGTATATTGTAATAGTACATTACTATAGAGGACGGGAAACGAAGGGTTACAGGCCAAGTAGATATATCTGGCCGAAGGAACTGAGGCCAGATAGGGATACGCGGCCTGTAACCCTGTTTCTCGCCGAGATTTGTATAGTGCTTTTCTCAAACTTGCCATGAAATAACCCGAACTGATTTCGCCGAACCATACTATTTAATTTGTAAATAAACCAATAGTACAGTATCGTAAAACATTAAAAAAAACATTCGCGCCAATTTTTTTTTAATCTGTTTGAGGTATCCTTTTAACTGGTGGTAGAGACATTAGTTCTAAGGTTATTTTTTTTTTCTGTGGCTGAATGTCAAGACCTAGTGTCGCAATTTGACGTTTCAAAACAAAAGACAGTTTGTTTGCAGTCCTAGGTGTGAAATAAATACATCAAATCTCTTTACATATCATCTTAGCACATGACACCGGATATATAGTATTTCCGGGTTTAATTTAAAGTAAGTAACATCAACATTCCTTAGCAAGTTTGAGAAAAATTATTTTACTATACATCAAAGATAAAACATCAATTTGCATATGAAATTATTTTTCTATATTTTTCATGTATTCTATTATGTTTTACTCATGTAAGTGAATTGTTAATATTCTTTTGAGTAATAATAAAGCAGAACCAAAGTAACCGAAATAGCTCTCCGAATCGCTAAACTGAAGTGGCAGTGGGCGGGGCACATTGCGCGTAAAACCGATGGCGGGAAGGTTCTTTAGTGGCGGCCACGTACCGGAAGACGTAGCATGGGTAGGCCCCCCACAAGGTGGACCGATGACCTGGTGAAGGTCGCAGGAGTCCGCTGAATGCGGGTGGCGCAGGACCGGTCATTGTGGCAATCTTTGGGGGAGGCCTATGTTCAGCAGTGGACGTCTTTCGGCTGATATGATGATGATGATGAAGATGAATAATAAAGATTGTTTAAACCTAAAATACAACGTTCACAGACGTTTCAAACTCGTGTTAATGGTAACAGCCTACACCAAGTACGTTTAGTTGCGGTGGGGAATTATTTGCTTCCCGCTAGTAATGTAAATATTGCGTGGGATGCAAGAATTAATGGAGTTGGGAATCATTTTGGATCATAGTAATGGAAATGTTCAATAATTCTTTTAAATAAAGCTATTTTTGATCGAGAAGGAGTTGGCGGGACGACCTGCAGGCTTAGCACATGATTGGCGCGACAATACCTCGCCGCGAGATAGTCTATCCGTCCCTTTTTTGTTCATATAGCTAGTGAAGGACAGGAGATCTATCTCGCGGCGACATACTGTAGCACCTACGAACAAATAAAACATGGAAGCCGCACGCCATACCAAAATACCTTTCAAAAACGGTTCTGAATTTTAGTTGACAAATGTCACCCTCTCTTCAATGCATCACGGCAATGAATTTCAATGTCAACCTATAAAACTTAAACCGCCAGTCCGCCATTATAAAAAAGTTGTGATTGGTCCATCAAAGTTTTGATTGGCGATATTCTATAAGCATTTTTCAAAGATGTTGCGCCGAAATATGCGCGGTGTTAAGTAAAACACCATGTCCTGCCCATATTGGCACAATTGAACAATCGTTTCTGGGGGCATTTTTGAGCTGGCATTAGACGTCCATGTTATATATGGTCGCAGTATAGCACCAATCATGTGCTAAGCGCGCTGCAGGCTTAGCACATGATTGATGCGACAGTATGTCGCCGCGAGATAGATCTCCCGTCCTTCACTAGCTATATTAACAAAAGAGGGACGAATAGACTATCTCGCGCCAATCATGTGTTGGACGCGTTCTATCCGAATTGGCGGGAGAAATGTGACGACCGGGCCAAATGGAGGAAAAGAGGGGAGGCCTTTGCCCAGCAATGGGATACTAAACCAGGCTGCAAAAAGTTTGTGTATTTGGATCACGACTTCTAAAGGTGCATTCAGACCAAACGAGCATTCGCTATTCTAACCCCCTACTCTACGAAATTCGATCGTTACACAAAACGTGATTCGTTGATTGGCCATGGACATGCGTCAAAAAATCGCCTATGCGCCGCCTACCATGAGGACTTAGATGGATTGCAATTCATAAATACAGGCAAAAGCTACGTAACGTATAATAATATAGATACGTATTTTCTGCTCCAACATTGTCTGCTATTCAAGATTAATGGAATCGAGTTGACATCATTGCAGCGTGCCTTTCATTGGTCAAATGCCTGCCGATCGAACACCATTTTTTCGGTTTTCCTTATTTTCCCTTTCGCGTTTCCTTTATGTACATTTACCATTTATTTTTCTATAGTACAGTTGTCATGCTGGATGACCCTCTGCTGATATCGTAAAGGGACATTATTTTAACGAAATATGAAGTAAACCTTTATAAAAAGTATGTTTAATACACACGCCATTACACGAGTATATCCCGTTTTCGTTTAAACAATCATAGAATCATCATCATCAGCCAATTGACGTCCACTGCTGGACATAGGCCTCCCCCAGAGAGTTCCACAAAGATCGGTCGTGAGCTGTCGGCATCCATTGGACACCCGCAACCTTTACCAGGTCGTCGCTCCATCTTGTGGGGGGCCTTCCCACGCTGCGCCGTCCAGTGCGTGATCGCCACTCGAGAACAAGCCGACCCCACCGGTCATTGGTCCTCCGGGCAATATGGCCAGCCCACTGCCACTTCAACCTGGCGATTCTTCGGGCCAAGTCAGTCACTTTCGTTCTTCTGCGGATCTCGTCATTCCTGATGCGATCTCGCAGAGAAACCCCGAGCATTGCCCTCTCCATCGCTCGTTGAGTGACTCTGAGCCTCCTAATGAGTCCCATAGTGAACGACCACGTTTCAGATCCGTAAGTAATCACTGGCAACACACACTGGTCGAAGACTTTCGACTTGAGACACTGCGGTATATTGAATGATAGAATAGAACCGGTCATTGGCGTAACGTCCTGCTCAAAACTTTAGGGTAATATTAAACGTAACACGCGACTAAGACCCGTTGTCATTAAATATGAGTAATAATCGTGAAAGTTTAATTAAATAAACTGTATCAATATCAGCTTCCGTAGCCTAGTTGGTAGTGAGCCTGACTACGAAGCTGGAGGTTCTGGACTCGAATCCCGGCGAGGGTATTTTTTGTGTATTTATTTATCCAAATATTTGTTCCTGGGTCGTGGCTGTCGATGTATTTAAGTATCTATTATATGTATCGTCGCTTCGTACCCACATCACAAGCCTTAATTGAGCTTATCGTGGGACTAAGTCGATTTGTGTAAGATGTCCCAAGATATTTATTTATAAACCAATATTGCCATATCCACATTTCCTGCGTCTCGCTTAAGAATCTTCAATTTGAGCACCCCCTTGTTTATAGTAGTGTCGTGTATTTGATCACCTGAGTTTATTCAGTTCTCTGTTATTGGGTCGTTGTGGGACCCAGTTTATGTGTTCGTAAACCTTACAGTATGTACAGTCGAAGAATTGGAACCTTAGGCCACTCGGGAACATTATCAAAATCAAAATCAGTTTATTTTATTGCATGGTCATGAGTTACATAAACGGTGTTAGTTAATATATTTAATGTATAGCACAACATGTCCTGCCCAGAGGCGTACAATATATTTAAATTATATAGCCTAAATTAAAACTAAATTAAAAAGACGCTATTGCATTAGCATTATCAAAGTGACGCTAAACAGGGTGAAATTTAAATCGTGAATCATATGTTTTTCTAACTCTATGAATAACTAACAATTGGATGTCCCACAAGTTACTTAGAAATAGTGATGTTTTTTTTTTAATTTTTGGTGGTTTTTTTAAATGTTTAAGGTGATTCTAAGAAATTATAACGATTATTTAAGCTATTGAAAACGTGAAATGTAATGAATATTATTAATTTTTTATCGAAATTACTTCAATTTGAAGAGGTAATTCACATTATTCTATTAATTTGTCTTAATAATCCATTTTGATATTCTAAAGCCAAAAAATACAAAAACGAGAGCCCCAAAAAACACAAAAAAAGAACCTGTAAATTTTTGAGTAACTTGTTGGAAATTTAATTGTTAGTGTTTATGAAGCTAGAAAAACATATTACGATACACGATTTAAATTTCACACTGTATGTAGAAAACAGTTTTAGAAATCTCTTACTAGCTGTCACTATGACATGGTTCTAGAATAGCAATGTAAAAGTTGCAGGACATTCTCAAAATAGCGGGAATATGCTGGAACATTTTAGGGAATTATCATGAGAATTTAAGAGTAAGTTCTCTTTGAAAATATTTCCAAACTTATAAAAATGTGTTATAAATAATGATTTTAATCGTAAATAAGTAAACAAGGCCGTAAATATAACTCATAAGGCATGTATCTAGTACGGTCTTGGCTTGGTTAGATTACTTTGTTAAATTGATATTCACGAGAACGTTCTCTATGCAAGTTTCGCAACTTATGAAAACAACCCGATTGGAAGTGTTTTAAATCGACACGAGTTATGAATTTCGTTTTTGCACGTGTCTCGGACGACGTTTTTTAGTACAGATGGCCCTCCGAAGTTTTGGACCTGACGTAAAATAACCTACTTCTCGCACTAGAGCCTAAAAAAGGCACCATCTGTACTAAAAAGGTAATTACTAGTATAAAATTTGCCCAAAGTGAAAATTACATCCTTGTAAAAAAAATCCCTCAAAAGTTGATCGAAGACTCAGTATCGCAGCTTTTTCGAAATCCAATACGCATATTTTTGATACAAGATCGATTCCATTTTCATTGCCGTATACTATTAATAATTATTCAATGGAACATTTGGTATACAAAAACAAAGAAGTGTATTTTACGTCAAGTAAAACATTCGACCACATGAATGTTGGCATTTTGAAAATTTGCTTTGTAAAACACGGAACTAATGTTAAGTTGGTAACTGTGAGGTTGGCAAATAAAACAAAACATTTTGATAAGTTGGGAAATGAACATTCGGCGAAGTAAAATTTCGCGAAAGTGAGTTGGGAATATATTCGGCCATTTAATTTTCGGTGATAAATAAGAGAACCGTTTAAACCATTTACATCTGGAAGCCTTGCGGAGAGGTTAACTAAATTTAGACGGTGCTAAAAGAACAAAATTAAAATGTAAATTTCTTTCCTACTTACTGTAGATACAACGCGGTCCACTAACACAGGATTTCGGTATCTTAGTTATGACTGCGTTTTCAATATTCAGGTTCCTATTATTTTTTTGATTTCTTTAGTCCTCATAGTATCGTCCAGTCTGTCTATGTGTCGCAGCATTTAGACATGTGAATGATATTAGAGGTGAATGTAGAAAACGAAAAAATCTAAAAAAATATGGCTTACTTTCAATTAAATAGTATTTGTTGTCTTTGACACATCGTGAAACACGTTCGTAGATTTAATTTTACGTTAATGTGAATACTATAATTTTAACTAAAAATGTATGTGAACTTAAGGTTTAAGGTTTTAAGATAGTGATAAGGCCAAGATTGTGTTCTAGAAGAGCGTAATTATGAAATAATGTCAGTTTTTAGGTTTTTTTTTTTATTTTCTACGATGATATTGGCTACCGATGCCGCCATTAGTGAACCGAGTGACATCTAAATTCGCGTCAAGATTGCAAAGTCAACGTTTTATCTAAAACAAACCTACGGATAACGGATTGCTTTATTTTCCGTGCCTAACGGCCCTTCCTGTTTCTAACTTTTTTGATGAAACCCCCGCAAAAACTGCCTGATTGTTAGGGAAAGTTTTTTGGAGTGACTTTGCTGTTTTATTCGAATTTTCGCGATTAACTTCTGAGTGGGATGGATCGTCATTATGCGACTTTATGGGAATAAAAATTGTGAAATATGATTTGTCTTAACTTTGAGAATAAAGGCTGCGAAACCTTTGATACCCGGAAACAACAGAAAAGTATTGTTTTGCAAAGAAGCAGCATAACTAGGTACACTCGCGGTCAACGAATACGGGCTTTAATAACACAATTTTAAAGTTTTTTTGGATTTATTTATAAATTTAGGGAAATTCCAATACAACCTGAAAATAGATT
The DNA here is from genome assembly GCA_025490895.1 of Thaumatotibia leucotreta. Lineage (NCBI taxonomy): Eukaryota > Metazoa > Arthropoda > Insecta > Lepidoptera > Tortricidae > Thaumatotibia > Thaumatotibia leucotreta. Next base: position 22,523 of record JALPQI010005914.1, on the reverse strand, counting down.
TTATCTACACTATAAATATTTTGATAAAATATTGGAAATATTATAATATCGAGGATGTATCATGTAAATGAATGACTTAAAATTGATGCTGCCGAAAGCTCAACTACAATAGTTGTACAATTAATTTGAATTAATTGTCGAACTTGGTTTTTTTCAAACAATAGCGGTGGAACTAAAAATAAATTCAAATTCTATGGTATACTCGTGGTAAACACATCATATACTTCATATACTTTCTAAAATAAGATTTTAAAAAGTGTCGGGTATACCACGAAATACGACGTGTTTACTCTACTGCCGTCACTACGCGACAACCGTGCGTTAGCTTCGTGGTGACGGCATTAAGAATAAGTGTCACCATTCCATCTCTTCCCGTAGGTATCGTAAGAGGCGACTAAGTGATTAAAGTGTCATTCCTTTATTTAAGATTGATGATGGGCAGCAGCGTCATCGTAGTGGACACACTACTGGGATCGCCAATCCGCTTTACCTAACGTGGCGATTATGGATATTTATTGCCATCCATGATGTACTCATGGGTTCTGCTGTGGCTTGCAAACCCGAACTTACTTTTAAAAACTCTTTCACAAGTGGATGATGGATATTTACCTTGTAGTTAATCCGTCTAGGCCTTTTTTTTTTTTTTTTTTTTGATAACCCAGAGGAATGCATTGAATTGCATACCACTACGTAACATAAGGCCCCGGGGGTGAGAGCCGAATATTACGCATTGGTTATGTGGGGCTCTCTAGTCCACTAAAGACTAGCCTACCCACTAAACCTCTGGGATGCTGCCAACCCCTGTGCCGTAGTGGTAAAGCCATGGGATCGCGAACATGTCACCACGACTCCACCGGCACTTTCGCCCTAGGGCGAACCCTCACCGAAAGACACACTGTAGCATAACCAGCATGCCTTACCCTCACCACTTCCCCAAGCCCCCAGGAAGCAGAGACCGCCACCGTCACACGGTGCTTCGGTCCCACCCTCTTGGCTGCGGGAGGACAAACGCCCCTACCCCGCAGCTCGCCATGGGAGGACAAACGCCCCTACCCCACGACGTTTGGCTGGTATTCGCAGAGGGAAGATAGCAAGCGCGCAACTGAGCGGCTATCCTCCCCCTCCCAGGGTGCACCACGAGGAGGAACCAGCCCTGCACCCCTAATCCGTCTAGGCCTATGCCGCTGGACGTATAAACGTCCTCGTATAAGCGACTACAAATATTTGTATTCACTTTTCACCTTAAGTACTACATTTTAATAAGGTGAAAAAGTGGATACATCTTTGTGTAGTCGACTATACATATATACATTCTTGCGGCCTTTGGCGACAGTACCCGTAATCAAGAATATTAACCCAAGTCACTCAGTAAGTCATGTAAAAGGCAAAATTCACCGCCACTACCTTCCGAAACGATCAACGATAGCACTCGCAATCAAAAACCATTTCATCCGAGACCCACGGTTATACTCGAGCTTTAAAAATATGAGCGTGATTTGATGAGTGAATCAACTATTTTCTGTCTGTTTTGCCATGGTTACGATCACCTGTGTCTCGCTGGTTTTATGCAAAATTTCTACTTAAAATATGCAGACATGCATTTTTCTGATGTCTATAATCCCGTTTCTTAATAGGCCACCTACAAACATGGACTACATGCATGTTTGCCTAGTTTAACCTTTTTTTTATTCATCATCGTCATCATCATTTCAGCCATTTATCGCCCACAGCTGCGCAATCTAGTACGCCAATAATCTCGGTCCTGAGCCAATCTAACCCAGAAGTGTCCCGCAATCTTACGAATGTCGTCGACCCAACGAGCCAACGGACGCTCAGGGGCTCTCTCATCCGAAATAGGCCACCAATCCGTGAGAACTTTGGTCCATCTGCCATCACTCTGCCTGGCAACATGTCCTGCCCAGTACCATTTGAGTTTAGTAACGGTATCTCCTACGTCTCGTACCTTGGTGCGACTTCTGATTTCGACGTTTTTTTTTATTAACCCAAGGGAATCCATTATGGATACCACCCGTCCCGGGAGCAACCGGGTGGTTATGTTCGACTCGCACGGACTAAACCCCTGAGGTGTTCCACCGCTCGCTCTATGTCCGGAGCTTCGGGAACGCTGCTGCACAGCTCTGAGAACCCCGTGAGTGCCTAGTTTCACCTCCTTTAAGTAGCAAAATCCCGCGTGAGTCTTGTGACCATAACCATGGCAATAACAGATTGAAAAAAGTTTATTCACCCTGATACTGTATGGACTACATTTTAAAGGTATAAAATTCTAAAAAAATTCTAGATGCACGGCCGGGTTCCATCCTTACTTGGTAGATATTCCATTTATTCGCACGAAGCGCTTTACGTCTTCTTTCCTTAAGCGTACTGCTAAGGAGTGGGATTCCCTGCCGGCGTCGTCTATATTTCCGAGATCATACCTATAACCCGTCAAGTTGGGCTTCAAGTCAAGGCTGGAAAGGCACCTTCTGGGCAAACTATCCATTATAGGCCGCGTTTCTGCCCTTGGCTAGTCTGTGGCTATGAGTAAGCCGATTTCAAATTTAAAAAAAGTTTTCGTTTCTATATTAATTGTTAGGTAATATAGAAACGAAAACGTTAAATTTCAAACCAAAAAATATAAAGTGTGGTAAAAAAAAATTGTAACTCATTTTCAAAATTCGAACATGTCAACGAGTATATTTAATGAAAAGCTATCCATCAATGCTATTCATTGGAAACCCTATTTTGTTACGGTTCTGGCATTAGAATTATTCGACAATGAACCTTAATACCTCAACTTAAGGTTTTAGAAAATAAGGTCTGTGCGGGTGAGGTGAAATTTGAGAGATATTGATAGAAATAATATTGTGTCACCGAAGAGCAATGGAATGGAAACTTTCTACAGGGTATAACGAAAATAGTGGTGTGCCTTACTGCACGAGATATATTATAAATTAAATTCTTTGAAGGGAACACGGAAAGATCTTACCTAAAGGCCGGGTCAGTGGTTAAAAGAATAATGCAATATTTTTTTATTTTTTAACTGTACAATTTATACAGGGTGGGAAGGGACGACGTCTCTTACTTCTACCGAGTCTACCAACCATTGCGATGAATTTTCAGTATAGTGCCAACATAGAAATGTCTTTAAAAAATTTACCCCTCCTGCAAAGTGAGTGATTAGGTAGAGTTCAATAGTATGGAAAAGTCAATTTTCCATGTACGCTTTCGATGTTGGTCCCATACTAAAAGTTCATCGTAATGGTTGGTAGACTCGGTCGGTAGCGGGAAGGATCGTCGTCCCTTTCCACCCTGTATATATACCCTGTATAATTATAACTAATCTAACTAACATAACCTATATCTATGATTGGCCCTTCTGGCATTGTACCGAGGATGCTGGTGGCATTTCCTCGCTGTATCGCAATACTGATGCGTTTATTATTATGCATCTAAGATATAGGTTAGGTTAGTTAGGGTAGTTAAATTTAATTTAAATAGATAAATAAATAAATAACCCGGTCTCTACATAAATACATTTGAAACTTGTCCCCCAAAGATTGCCACAATGACCGGTCCTATGCCACCCGCATCCAGCGGACTCCTGCGACCTTCACCAGGTCATCAGTCCTTCTTGTGGGGGGGAGCTACCCACGCTGCGCCTTCCGGTACGTAGCCGCCACTCGAGAATCTTCCCGCCCCAACGGCCATCGGTTCTACGCACAATGTGCTCCGCCCACTGCCATTTCAGTTTAACAATTCAGAGAGCTATTTCGGTTACTTTGGTTCTGCTGCGGATGGTCTCATTTTTAATCCTATCTCGCAGAGAGACTGACATAGCCCTCTTGATTGCCCTTTGGGTGACTTTTAGCCTTCTTATGAGGCCCATTGTAAGCGACCACGTTTCCGTACCATATGTCATCACTGGCAACACACACTGATCAAAGACTTTCGTCTTCAAACACTGCGGAATATTGGAGGAAAATAATAATGTGTCGTAGCTTCCCGAACGCTGCCCAACCGAGTCGGATTCGACGATTGACCTCTCTCTCTAAGTTGGACCTACCTAGCTGGATAGTTTGTTCTAGGTATATATAGTCCTCTACAACTTCGAGTGTAAAGTCTCCGATTGTTACGGAAGTTGGTGCTACATGGGAATTATTTTCGTCATTATTTTCGTGTTATCCATGTTCATCCTAAGACCAACTCGCTCGGAGGCTCTACTGGGGTCAGTCTAGCCTACATAATCCACATATACATAAATAATCTCGACTGAGCAACTTTTACGAAGGACAAAACACGAAAACGAAATAAAAAATACTGTTTCATGCAAACACCATTTCAATATTTTGTAAGGCAGAAATTTTTTGAGGTGGCCCTATAATAAAATTTGCTCAGTAAGACATACCATTGGTTAGGGTTTCAGTGGCTGGCAAAACCTACGATGCAAGTGCAAGGAAGGCAAGTAAATACTTACCGTCGCAGCCTCAATACCTAGTACTTCGCTCCACACCTATACGCGAGACGTTTCAATTTGTGTCGTACCAGAGTACGAATGTGAGGATATGACAAAAAAATGGTCGTTAATACTTACATCTACAGCAATCAATTCATAGAAATGTCGCCTTTCTCGCTGCGCATGTCGCGATTTACGAAGTTACCCCCTAATTTATAATGATAAAGAACTCCTATCTTAGCAAGCCGATAAGTATTGTTTGTTATTTTTAGTCGTATCAATATGTCTATATGACCCAAAGGCAGTTAGTAGACGTTTATTAATAAGTTTAGACGTCATGTTTGGAACTAGGCTTTCGGTTTATGTACACAGAAGATATAGTCTCGGCCAAAAGTCTTGAGCACCCCAACGTTGGAAGATTCCAGAAACACATACTGTTTTTTTACCTACGTACGTACAGCAACTTGGTACAGATTTACATATTAGTCAAATAAGAACGCTGACAAAGTGGTAGAATAAAACGTAGTTTTTTTTGGGTAGGTACCTTCCCTAGTAGTAAGGTGAGGATCATCAAATTTTTTTTTCAAAAAGAATAGGGGTCTCAAAAAAATGTTTTTTCTAAATTCCGGTAACCGCTCCAGAATAAAAAAAATGGTGTCACCTCCCGCTAACTTTTGCTCCGTGGGTCCAAAAACTACATGTTATGAACAAAATCATGAATGAAATGCTTAAGTATAGATGAATACTGTAATTTAAAATAAAACGATTTCGAACGTAATCGGCCCAGCCGATTTTGAATAACTATGAACCCTATCCTGAGTGTGCCCGACATGCTTTTGGTCGGTTTTTATAGTTATATTTTGTGTGATTACAAATAAACGAATAGTATACCTATAGGTTATCAAAATGTAATGCGAGTAATATATGTAAGTTGCGTTTGCCTATAATTGGGTGAATATTCGAAAATGATCCCTGTATCCAAGTGTAAAGTGTATTAGCTATAATATTGCACCTGTTGGCAAACCTTAATTAATATATATATTTTTTTATTTTGAGTTTGAAAACCGCCGCATCAAACACCACTCGCATTTTCGTCCTTCCCCGTACACTTAGTGCACGAGCCACACTTGTATCTCTGTTTCGTATTGCCTGTTTGTTTTAGCGAAATAGATCGACGTTTAAATTCGTGTTGACTGTACACGATATTAGATTGAGTGTGGGTTCAGGTGTTGCAATCGAAATGTGTTTGTGCGAAATTTGAAATCAATTTCGGAATTTTGGATAATACTCTGTATTGGGTTAGTCAGACGTGGTTTCCTTTGTCATTGACTAATACGCGAATCAAATAGGCACCTATTAACCAAGTGTCCATTTAATTCTAAGTAACCTCTAAAGTCCCAATGTACAATAACGTGTACTCTACACTTCAACGGAATTTCAAGGATAAGTATAAGGTTTTTTAATACAAGGTGTTTTAACAGCATATTCCTGGGGCTAAAAAAAGCAAGAAATAATATTTATCTTTAGATTTATATTTAGATCGCGGCGGCAACGAGCAGGAGACCAGCAGTAACCTGTCAGTTGCCACCGTCTTGCTGGCCCGCTAAATGCTTCTTCACGCATCGTTTTTAAAAGAGTCCCAACTTATACGCTTTCATTTTCTCTTAATACGGCACATACAGTCACCACATGGGAATGTTGAGCCACTTGGCAATGGATGCAATTTGGTCGTGTAATATTATGGGTTCGGTATTTTTCGTTAGTAGGCACGATCGCGACATGACCGATGTTCCCCGATGATATGTCAGTCAAATACGAATCTTTGTTGCGTCGAAATTTCAGTATGTCAAAACTAGTTGAAATAATAACAATTTCTTCGTCTATAAGAATTAAGGATTAGTCATAGGCCATTATGAGACGCTACATGTCGTTGTTCTTAGAGGAAACTGGATAACGACAGTTCTTCATAGATTTGTCTAAAACCGTTTAGTAATTTTTTCGTGTTCGCTTCAAATCGGATGCCATGATTTATCTAATGGGCTAGCTATTTTTTCAATTCAAGATATTTATGTATAATTATAAATAGGCATGTTATCGAGCAATTTTAAATTATTTTTTTCATTGACAGAGTCAAATGCTAATTGCTGTCTTTATTATCATTCGTTACCTACAGCTCAGTTGACGTCAGTTGAAAACTTATGTAATGTAATGTAACCTTTGTAGAAATATGGTAGGTAACCTTTGACAATCTACCTATAATCCTATAATTTGTTAGTAGCCATAAAAATGTTTAATAGATTCTTGATAGTTTCTGACTGAAATTCTAACTTTGAAAAAATACCTGTCAGAAAAATACCGAAATTACCATCAGGGCTGTGAAGTTAGATTGACGTCTCCAGGACTAAAGCGGATATTATAACGTAACTATAGTAACGTCAGCTTCCGGAAAAATAGCGATCAAACATTGGTTAAACATTTTTGTTATTACGTAACCATGGTAATGTCACCTTTTGAAGAAAACGCGAGCGGTCATTGGCTAACCGTAGCAACGCCCGCCCCATTGGTCCGCAGAGTTTGGCCGAAGTCGTGATATAAGAAGAAGTCCTCATAAGAGTTCGGAACCCGATTTGCATTATTCGACCAAGTTGCAAATAGTGGCAAGTGGCTCAACAATCCCGTGTGGTGACTGTACAATATTTATTCGGAAATCGTCATTTTGTATAGCATAAAATTTTAGCTGCGCAGTGAATTTAAATTCCAATTTTATAAATAATCTAGATTTATTCCCTAAACCAGCTTAAATCTCGAACATTCGAGAGCCATTCACCAATTATATTGGCGTCCAATCGGCCATCGAATTGGATGGGATAGCAGTTAGACATCCAATTGTCCCATGTGCAAACCTGGGCATAAACGGGTTATAACATAATATCCAGTTTGGGCTAGTGATGGGACATAATGACCCGAGTTTGGGTCTCGGGATGTTACCCAAAATACATTAAATCAGGACGGTTTTCCTGCTACTTTCACCAGGTCATCACTACGAACAAATAAAACATGGAAGCCGCACGCCATACTAAATTGCCTTTCAAAAACGGTTCTGAATTTTAGTAGACAAGTGTCACTCCTGTCTTTAACGCATCACGGTGATGAATTTCAATGTAAACCTATAAAAACTTACCCGCCATTTTAAAAAGTTGTGATTGGTCCAACAAAGTTTTGATTGGCTATTTTCTATAAGCATTTGTCAAAGTTGTTGCGTCGAAATATGCGCGATGGTTAGAAAACCTCTATGGCCTGCCCATCTTGGCACAATTGAACAATTGGTTTTAGGGGCACTTTTGAGCTGGCGTTAGACGTCCATGTTACCTATACATGTATATGGTCGCAGGGTCATCAGTGCACCTTATGGGGGCCTACCCACGCTGCGCCTTCCGGGACGTGACCGCCTCTCGAGAATCTTTCCGCTCTAATGGCTATCGGTTCTACGTACAATCTCACCCACCACTGCCACTTCAGTGTAGCAATTTGGAGATTAATGTCGGTAGCTTTCGTTCTACTCTTCTACTGTAGATGGCCTCATCTCTAATACGATCTCGCAGAGAGACTCCTCTGCTAGCATAGCCCTCTCCGTTTGAGTGACTTTGAGCCTTCTTATGAGGCCGATTGTAAGCGACCACGTTTCAGTACCGTATGTCATCACTGGCAACACACACTGATCAAAAATTTTCCTCTTCGAGTACTGCAGAATTTCGGACGAAAATATGTAGCGTAGAATTAGACTTGTATTTGTTTAGAGTAAGAATACGTATTATTATTCATGAGTTTATGCTTCACCCCGTATAACAGGCTTTACCAGGTTAATCACATACAATTCTGATTAATTACCCATAGAGGAGAACCAAGGGACAGGTAATGCTCTTCTCTGCTCTTGTGCTCTCGACGGATACGAAATAGTACATTGTGCATCAAGGGAGGTAAGTACGGAATTACTAACGAGAGTGTTAGAAGCCTGACGCCGTAGGCGGAGGGCTTTTAATGACTCGAGTTAGTATACCGCTTACCTAGCGTGATGCATACAATGTTTTTCATCACACTTGCCAACAAAAAAATAAGTTTTAAGACATAATATTATTAAATAACGTACTGACATTTCTATTACTCCCTAGGGAATATCACTTTTCTATTACTCCCGCTACGCGCGCAAGCAATGGCGCGCTTAGACAGCAAGTGTGATGAAAAGTTAATTAAATATACATTTTAGTAGAGATGGTGCCTTCTTTACGCGCTATTGCGAGAAATGGCTAATTTCACGTCAGGTCAAAAACTTCGGAGGGCCATCCCTGGCCTTGGAAAGCTCCCTTCGGTTGTGTTTTAATCTATCGCCACTCGTTTCGAATTTCATGTTTTTCGCACTTGTTTTGTAATGTACTATTTTATTTTATTTTGCAGTAAAATCTTAAATTCTCAAATAAGGCGTGGAAATGTATCGATGTAGCATACAAAAAAGACAGCAGGTAAAAGACAATAGGTATTTCCTAAAAAAATTAACTGAAGGGTTTGGAAATAAGGATGATGAATTTATGAAAATAGGCATTACATTGTTTTTTGACTGATGAGGACTGTATATTTTTCAGTTTTTAAAAAATCTCGAATCTCGTACATTCCCATCCCTCTACTCCGAACGATCGGGAATGGGCCAGTAATCCGGTATTGCGTATTTATCGGTTTTGTGCGTTCATGTTCTGTATTAGCGTTCGCACCTGCGGCGTGAGGCGTACATTAGTTCTTACTAGATTAGTGTGCCTATCCAGCATTGCACTTGATTGGTGCGACAGTATGTCGCGGTGAGACAGATTTCCCGTCTTTTACAAACTGTACTAACAAAAGAGGGACGGATAGTCTATGTCGCCGCGACATATTGTTGCATCAATCATGTGCTAAGCCTACAGCAAGCCTAGCCAAGGTGCCATTCTACAATCGTATACGAAATTTGGCAGCCTCCGTAGCCTAGTTGGTAGTGACCTTGCCTACGAAGCTGGAGGTTCCGGGTTCGAATCCCGGCGAGGACATTATTTGTGTATTTATTTATCACAAATATCTGTTCCTTGGTCATGGCTGTCTATATATTTAAGTATCTATATGTATACATCTATTTTATACAGTGTGTAAATCTCCAATCAATTAAACCAGGCATGGGATTAATTAGCGTAATATAATCATGGATTACAAGGTTTTTTTAAAGTTACTCTTAATAATGACCCCACAGATTTTTTTTTAAGATTATCGGAGCATCAATGTTACGAACATTTGTTAATGTTGATATGACAGTTATGTCATCTGCTTTTGAAATTAGCTGTAAATGAGTGTTTAACTCGCGTATGTTGCTCTACATTGCGCGCCGAATCATTTTGTATGGAAAATTTTGTTGCTCTAATTTTAAGTAAAAGTTATTTGAATGAACTTATTATGTCGTAAACTAACACCCGTTAACAGCTTCGCCCGTATTAGACTTACAGTCTTACACCCTGTTTATGTATGTGAATAAATGTACTTACATGAGTAAGTACCCGTATTACTGAATCATTCACATGGATTTGATCATTTCACACGGTATTGAGCTTACCGTGGGACTAGGTCGATTTGTGACACGAGACCATAATATTACACTATTACTTATCGCTTATCGTTTACGATTGCAAAATGGCACCTAAGTCTAGGCCTGAGAGTCATTTTCATTAAAACAAAAACGCTATTTTTAAGATATTTATGAGCTTACAGTCCTCCTATATTAGGGTGCTTCTTATTTTTGCAAATTTGTGGGATGTTCGAACCAATAAAGGAGCTCTTTGCTGTCCCGATTGCAATTTTCTATGGGCTCATTTTGTTATTTGATAAGTACCGAGGTACAAAGTTCAAGAAAGGTAAAATGATTAGTCGTTTTTCGGTCATTCTCCAGATTTGTGCTATAATCCTAATTAACACGTCGCTTTTTTTCTACTTACTTTTCAATGAATATCTTTACAAACATAGTAACATATTGATCGTAGAAACTTAAATATCTATGCGTCACTTAATAATTATGAAAGGATAATTATTTAAAAAACAATTAAAATTGATGTGACGTGTGAATTAGAAAAAGGACGTGTTAATTAGAACATTACACTTTTGGAGGGCGCGTGAATTATGAAAACGACGCGTTAATTATAATATTTTAGATTTTGCTTGACGTGTGAATTAGAAAAATAAGTTACAAACTGACATTTCATTCCATATTCCAGAAAACATTATTTACGTAGATATAAGTAGTGAGTTTTTATCGATAGATATCACTTATTCTATATATTGTATAACCAATTTCTAATTAACGCGTTCATTTTTGACGCGTGAATTAGATGCGTTATTTAGGTTTTCTTGAAAAATAAAAAACATCTTGTTATTTGTACATGCAATATACTACAGAATGTAATATGTATTGAACAATGCGATTTTTAATGTATACTGTAATTCTCGGCGCAATAGAGTTACTAATTGAATTTTAAAATGTAAACGTGTTAATTAGAAATTTTGTGAACCAAGCCGCGTGAATTAGAGACATAGATTCATAGTCTCCTTCCGGAACACAACTTTCACGACCATCCCACACAGGACTCTGGACACGACTGTGGGCTAGACCGAAATGCGATAGTGAGGTCCGTACCTACGTTCAGAGTGCTCGTATGACAATGACTAGATGTGACGCGTCAATTAGGATAGGTTTCGAGACAAAGTGTTGATCGTTGATATCTTAGTCATATAGTACTTTATTGATTTGATATTTTTTTTACCATTAAAAGGTATTTTGTTTTGTTCAAAGAACTAGCTTTAGTTGGCGTTTCTTCATGTATATCGTAAGGAGAAATTAATATGTTAGTGAATCGGGTAGTGGGACGCGACGTGTGAATTAGGAGAATTACCCTTTACGTATTTTTTTCTACCCTTTGTGTTTAATATACGTACATGAAAATTCATGTACAGCTGAAAACGAATACAGTCTATGCTCAAAAAATATAATATATGATAAAACTTATAGTTTAATATTTCTAAAGAGCGAAGACGTGTAAAAATGCACGCATGGAGAATGACCGTTTTCTATTACTTCGGTAGCGACCCCTAATTTTTGTTTATAATATGTGAAAAAAAAGACATATATGATTTACTTATCAAATAACAAAATGAAAGGGTGCCCCATAGAAAATTGCAATAGGGAGGGCAAAGAGCTCCTTTATTGGTTCGAACATCCTACAAAATTGAAAAAATAAGAAGCACCCTATCCTATATCCAAAATGGCTGACTTCAAAGCTATGAAATAAATTCCCCTATATCCTAAGCTCAAGCTCGAAAGTTTCCAAATCTGTTAGGTTTCGAAGTTGCTTGGAGAGCTATATGTTTTGCATACGAAATGCATAATATTGCATAATACGCTCGTAAAGAATCTATGAGGCTGAGGATGCAGCCTAGTTGTCCTCTGTTACACCGTAACGTAATAACGTAAAATATTCCAATATAATTATAGCAGATTATTTCGATTCTAGGAAAAGTGCTTATCTCATTATTAGCGATCGGAACTTTGGGTGCAAAACTTTAACAAAACTTGTCAAGGACGTGAAACATGAAAGAGCACATACCGATGAAATACATATCTACACGCCCAAGCATTGTAATTTCAAGACTCTATGACAGGCAATAAGACCGAAAACTTTTTTTTAATCATATGTCGATGTTGCTAGTTTTTTCCTAAACTTTTTCCCGAATTCAATTCAAATTCTTTAATGTCAATAATAACACATGTCAAATATACTTACAACTACCTACGTGAAATAATATTAACAGTATAACACAATTATAACACAAAAAATATATTAGAAAAATAAAAACAATTAAATAAGATTATAAAATTCATCAATAGGTACTATAAAATGCATTTTTGATTAAAAAGTCCTTTAGTTTTTTTACAAACACCTCATAAGAAGGAGCCTCTTTGATCTCCTGGCTTAAGCAACTATTATATTTTAATGCCAACTACCCTCAGTGAGTCAACATGTCATGTATCTACAAACATCCAAATATACAAATCACAGGTTGTATAAGTGAAATATGTAATACTCTTTCCCCGGGACATCTTTTTACGTACAAGATTGTGTGAAGTTGCACAAGATTTTTTTTTTAGTACAGATGGTGCCTTTTTTAGGCTCTAGTGCGAGAAGTGGGTCACTTTACGTCAGGTCCAAAACTTCGGAGGACCATCTGTACTAAAAAACATCTTACGAGACACGTGCAAAAACGAAATTCGTTTACTCGTGTCGATTTAAAGCACTCTCTATCGGTCGTGTTTTAAAACATCGCCACTCGTTTCGAATTTCATGGTTTTCGCACTTGTGTCGAAGAAGGCTGTTTTGAAATTACGGTGTAACAGCCATCCGTTTCAAATTTGCGAGGCGGCCTAAATATCCAGTAGGGGGAAGTGGGGGAAACGAGCCCCGTCCTTAAGTTATTATCGCCTAGATCATCGTTATGGGGGCATTTTTACCGTACCTACCCTGAGAAGAAAGTTTATGGTATATCGTTAGGGACTTGTAATGTGGGTTTTACAAGGTAAGTTCGCGTAATTTCGTGCAGGTTGTAATTATGATAGGTTATCGTTACTCGATTGTTGTGTGCACGGCTGATACACATAAATATACCTTTCATCATCATCAGCCTATGATAGTCCACTGCTGGATGTAGGCCTCTCCTATTAAATATGCGTATAAATGCATTAGGAGGAAAATACCCATAATCGTCACGCTGGGCAAGCGGACTGGCAATCGCAGTAATGTGTCCACTATGATGACGCTGCTGCCCATTATCAATCTTTTATCAAATAATGGTCAGTGACACTTCGATCCCTTAGTCGACTCTTATGACACCCGCAGGAGGAGTTGGGGTGGTGACAAATGTATTCTTATTGCCGTCACCTACCTTATAACTTTACCTTATCTTAAATATATCTTATCTTATCTTGTAACCAATATACAGTTCATCTAAGCCTGCTGTTAGAGAGGTGTTATCTTAAGGTGCATTCAGACCAAACGAGCATTCGCTATTCTATACTCCACTCTACAAAATCAACGAATCAGGTTTTGTGTACCCGGTTCACTCTTGCTCCACGACCTAGATGGCATCATGTATAATAGATAGAAACGTGTAGGTATAGGTACAGGATGACACACAGTGAAAGTTGCTCAACATGACCATCAATTGGAGCAAGAGTGAACAGAGTACTAAGGGATGGTCACGAGCAACTTTCACTGTGGAGCCAACCGAGGCCTACCAGCAGTGGACTGATATAGGCTGATGTTGTGATGTGATTTATCTATCCAGTTATTTCGAGATAATGATGCGCATTACCCATCCAATTTGTTCTATTGAAAAGGCAAGTTTCAATAGAGCTCTAGTTATGAAGAGTTCGCAACTCCGCAATATTCGATACGTATTAGTTTCATTGCAATCCAAAGTTGAGTTTCGCGGCTCATTCTAGATATTTCATACAATACTAACAGCCTCGGGTAGGTATTCTATAATAGTATTTTACGCAACCCTTGTTTAAGAGAGGTCAAAAAAGGTGAGCGGCCTGGGTAACAATTTGAGGCGAAGCCTCATTTTTAGGGTTCCGTAGCCAAAATGGCAAAAACGGAACCCCCATATAGATTCGTCATGTTCGTCTGTCCGTCTGTCCGTCTGTCCGTCTGTCACAGCCGATTTACTCGGAAACTATAAATGCTACAGTAACAAAATTTGGCAAGGATATGTGTTGTATGAACCGCTACAGGATTATGATACTAAATTACAAAAAAAACCATTGGGGTGGGGGCCCTCCATACATGTAACTGAGGGATAGACATTTTTTTAGTTGTATATAAGCGTGTGGGGTATTAATAGAAAGGTCTTTGAAAATGATATGAAGGTTTTTAAATCTCTTTTCTATTTAAGTAAATCGTTTTCGAGATATCAGCTCTCAAAGTCTGAAAAATGTGTCCTCCCTCCTCTATTTTTTAAACTACGCAATATAAAAATCTGAAAAAAATATATGTTATGCACATTAATAAACTCTATCAACGATTTTTGGTTTGATTTAATTATCTCCTATAGTTTTTGACGTACGTTGATTTAACTGTATTTTTTTAATAATAAATTGATAATGGTACGGAACCCTTCGCGCGCGAGTCCGACTCGCACTTGGCCGGTTTTTTGAACCATATAAACAATGTTGCATACAATATTTCTTCTACGACCCTATGGTTTTCGATTCATAAGTTACGTATTTAAAAATCATTGACCATTTATTATTTTACTATCCTACATTACTACTATGAAGTTATCCTATATAAATACCACAATATAGATACGCAGATAGATATTAACGACGACTTAGTCCCCACTAATACGTTCTGAAATAAAACGTCTTAGAGATAGATTAAGAATCCATTAATTACAGTGTCACCTCACATGTATTTTATGCGAAAATCTCGCCTTACACCTCAGTGTGGAGCCAGGAAATGAGCGTTTGAAGGTCGTTGAACTCATTACTATTTATTATCATTTGTCAGCCTTCGTAGCCTAGTCGGTAGTGACCCTGTCTACGAAGCTGGAGGTTCCGGGTTCGAATCCCGGCGAGGGCATTATTTGTGTATTTACACAAATATTTATTCCTTGGTCATGACTGTCTATGTACTTAAGTATCTGTATGTATCTATCTATTATATATATCGTCGCTTGGTACCTACAATCCACATCACAAGCCTTAATTGAGCTTACCGTGGGACTAGGTAATTTGTGTAAGATGTCCCAGATATTTAATTATTTATTTATTCATTACTAGAGCCGGTTTGGGAACTGAAGGTATATGTAGCAGTACCATGAGTTTTCAAGTAACGGATACGTTAGGTTTTACTCGATACGTAAAGCAGTCCATCGCGCTCGCTCCAATAAAAAGTGTGAGTGCGATAGAATGCTTTACATATCGAGTAAAACTTAACGTAAAAAACCGACCAAGTACGAGTCGGACTCGCGCGCGAAAGGTTCCGTACCATTATCAATTTATCATTTTAAAATACAGTTGAATCAACCTACCTCAAAAACTATAAGAGATTATATAATCAAATCAAAAATCGTTGATTTTACTATGTGCATGACTTTTTTTTTATTTTTTAACGCGTAGTTTCAAAAATAGAGGGGGGGGGACACATTTTTCAGACTTTGAGAGCTGATATCTCGAAAACGGTTCGCTTAAATAATAATATTCTGATTTATAAACCTTTATATATTATATTTAATGACCTTTCTATTAATACCCCACAAGCTTATACACATCTAAAAAAAAATTCTGTCCCTCAGTTACATGTATGGAGGGCCCCAACCCTCTTTTTTTACAATATAGTATCATAATCCTGTAGCGGTTTATACAACACATATCCTCACCAAATTTCATTACTGTAGCATTTATAGTTTCCGAGTAAATCGGCTGTGACAGACGGACATTACGAATCTATAAGGGTTCCGTTTTGGTTACGGAACCCTAAAAAACTACTTGACAACTCATGGTACAGCTACTGGCAGCAAGGCACGCTCATAGGTAAATAAAGAAAGAAAAAAAATATTACAGCAATTTTCAAAGTTTGTACCTACATTTGGATCACGTCTTCATTGATAAAAATTGGTAAGCTGGTCAAGTCGATGATGCTGAGAAAGATCCACCACATACCCCAAAATGTCCCAGATGTATGGAAATTTTCTTTTTTGTTACGAGATTCCTAAGATACGTTTGGTAAAAAAAGGGATTTTTTCATTTTGGTACGCTTTGGGAAATGTGGATGGTGGATATTGCTCAGCATCATTGTCTTTACCAATTTTTATCAATATCTAAAATTGGATGACCGATGATTTTTAGAATAATCTTTAGAATACTAAGGATTATTCTAAAAACAAATTGATTTACGACTAATGAAGGGTCCCGGCGTCAGCAAAATGCTAAAACTGTCATCCTAGGAGACACTTAAGCGCTGTTTTTCAGCCGCTTCAACTTGTTAGTTAAATACCTAATAAGATTTTAAACCCCCCATTAATTAACGTCATGGACGTTTCTCTCAAGTCAATTTCAGTTACAAGGTGTTCACGTTCTCGACTCTCAGATATATTGAGTAACATACATACAAAAAAACCTTTTTAGTACAAATAGTGCCTTTTTGCGCGCTAGTGCGAGAAGTGGCTCATTTTACGTCAGGTTGAAAACTTCGGAGGGCCATCAGTAGGTACTAAAAAACGTCGTACGAGACACGAGAAAAAACGAAATTCGTAACTAGTGTCGATTTAAAACACTCCCTTCGGTCGTGCTTTAATTTATCGACACTTGTTTTGAATTTCATGTTTTTCGCACTTGTATCGTAATGTACTATTTTGAAGTCAGTTATAAACGCTTTTTCTGTGGCTCAATATAAACCATTTACTTACACAACAAGCGACACGGTGAGAAAATTTCATCTGTTCTCAATGTTCGCATTGTTCAAGCGTGTATGAAGTTAATTCTGAACATCTATGCCCTTACTACGGATTTTCAATAAAATTACTACTAATTTTCCGCCTACTACCTCTCGGGGTTTATGTGGAACATATGATTTTATATCTCGAATCGGACGTCTGTCTGCTTGCCGTGTCGTGACGGCAGTCATAATATATTTGTCACCACCCCAACTCCTCCTGCGGGTGTCGTAAGAGTCGACTAAGGGATTGAAGTGTCACTGACCAGTATTTGATAAAAGATTGATGACGGGCAGCAGTGTCATCATAGTGGACACATTACTGCGATCGCCAATCCGCTTGCCCAGCGTGGCGATTATGGGCATTTACCTCCTAATGCGTTTATACGCACAGTTAATAGGAGACGTCCAGCAGTGGACTATCATAGGCTGATGATGATGATGATGTCTGTCCCATAGAAAAAGTTCATCAATATGACCTCAGAATTAAACCTCTAAATTTTTAATGGTGAATAAAAGTCAACCTGTATATCGCCGCGTACCCATAGTAAAGGCTGGATTCAAATATGTTTTGTTCGAGTTTTGAGTGGCATTTGTTTGCTAGCACTTTGAAACTTGCACATTGTTTGTCTTGGCATTATCTTAAAACTTATATTTATTGCAAATCAAGAAGAGTGTTTGATATTTTCAACTTACTTCAAAAAGAGTAGTTACTCAATTCGACTTTACATTTTTTTATGCTTGTTACCTTTATTTATTTGAAGCTCATACTTACTTACCGATTGGTCCCAATTTAATTTGGTCTATGGCATCTATAAGAAATCCATATAGTTACGAGTCGGACAAATGGACGAATAACTCAATATTACGCCAACCGATTCGATATTTTTTTAACCGACTTCAAAACAAACCGAGACGATCCCGTAGCAATAAGTCGGGGTCTGATGGTGGAATCTTGGAGGAATCTGTTGAAGTCAGTTTTTTTCTTTAAGTGCCTATCACTGGTCTCACCGCGAGATGCTAAGCTTTGATCTATGAACTGTAAACACGAACAAAAGATACGCACTCCCGTGTAAAAAAAAGAGACACGGTGATACTCGCCTGGCGGTGATAGCTGATAACTGGGCGAGTATCGCCGTGTATCTTTTATTTACACGGGAGTGCGTATCTTTTGTTCGTGTTTATAGCCGATAGTTCATAGCTTAGTACCTCGCGATGAGGTCAGCGCCTTAACTTGGCGATTGTTACCTGTAGGTATGTAAGATATCAGTAAAAATCAATACACAAACAGAAAGCTCTCAAGAGTGAAAACTTAATACGAAAACCGAATTAGGGCAGATAAGGAAAATTCCATCAAACCATGGCGTTGAGAAAGCTGTAATCAGCAAGTTTGTGATTGATGATATTGCTTCATTCAGACCGACGAATCGTGATCAATAGCAAATAATTTAGGCTGTGACTAACGAAAATGAGGTAAGACAACCCGTTTTTGGGTGAATATCTGAGAGTTTCAACCGCCTCATTTGGGTGGCATCATTTTTGCCAAAGTTTCTATTCGTTACAATGTGCTACTTTGTCATTTGTAGGAGGCACGGTAGGTACCTTACACAATTGACGAAGTATAACATTGAGACGTTTAGAAACTTCGGCAAAAATGATGCCACCAAAATTAGGTGGTTGAAAGGCTTAGATATTCACCCTTTTAGAAAATGCCTTGGTAACATTGATTTAAGGTTCCGGGTTCATTATTTGTGTATTTATTTATTACAAATTTGTTTCTTTGTTGTGGTTGTCTATGTATTTTAGTATCTAAATGTATGTATCTATTATTTATGTGGTCGCTTACCAGAATTACCTGTTTTTTTTTTTAGAGTGTTTTGAGGTAAATGGAGCCAAGTTAGGGGGTATGCGTTATTAAATTCTAGAAAATAAAATAAAAGCGTCACAAAGGGAGAAAGTTTGTACATTTGGATCACGTCTTCGATATCGATTTGTCAGCCTCCGTAGCCTAGTTGGTAGTGACCCTGCCTACGAAGCTGGAGGTTCCGGGTTCGAATCCCGGCGAGGGCATTTTTTGTGTATTTATTTATCACAAATGTTTGTTCCTTGGTCATGGCTGTCTATGTATTTAAGTATCTATATGTATCTATCTATTATGTATATCGTCGCCTGGTACCCTCATCACAAGCCTTAATTGAGCTTGCCGTGGGACTAGGTCGATTTGAGGAAGATGTCCCAAGATATTTATATTTATTATTATTTATTATCGATAAAAATTGGTAGGCTGGTAGAGTCAATGATGCTGAGCATGATCCACCACATTTCCTAAAATGTCCCAGGAAATTTGTATGAACTTTTCCTTTTTTGGTCCTTTTTTATTCCTATTTTTGGTAACAAAAAGGAACGCAGTTCAGCTTTCGCGGCTAATGCCTGCACCGCTCGGCCACTCGGTCTTAGCAACCATCAGTCAATTTTCTCGGGTAATATGCAATCCCTTACAAGGCTAGGCGCATTTGACCATACTTGGTTATCTTGGTCTTTTAATCTTTGGTATATGACATCTGTATTAATAATTTATATAGTATTAAGTAGTGTGACTACTGGAAAAAAAAGTACAAATCGAAATATTTAGTTAATAAATAATTTTAAGTATGCTTTCACAATAAAATTAATAAATTAATATCTTGGGACATCTTACACAAATCGACGTAGTCCCACGGTAAGCTCAATTAAAGCTTGTGATGTGGGTACCAAACGCCGATATATATATATAATAGATAGATACATATAAATATTAAATACATAGACAGCCATGACCAAGGAACAATTATTTGTGATAAATAAATACACAAATAATGCCCTCGCCGGGATTCGAACCCGGAACCAGCTTCGTAGGCCAACTAGGCTACGGAGGCTGACTAAATTACTTAAAAAAAAGGAACGTTTCATACAAACATTTTGGGAAATGTGGTGCATCTTGCTCAGAATCTACCAGCCTACCATTTTTTTTTTTTTCAATATCAAAAACGTGTTCCAAATGTACCTACAATATCTCCTACCCTTTAGAGAAATGCTCAATTGTTCATTGAAAGGTACAAGATATCGACAATTTATTATAAGCCATACAAATACCAGAAGAAACTTGAGAAAACATCCCCCGAGAGGCATCAAAACACACCAAGGCACGTAGTTCGCAGTAGTCCTAACACACTGCGGAAGCAGTCGGCTTGGAACTCTGTCACACTAATCGAATCACGAATTACTGGTTTTGACGTGTGATCAAAACTTTGCGGATGTGATTAGTGATGTGGTTCGGGGACTTTTTCCGGGAGTCTCGGAATTTATTTTCTTTTTTATGTAAATAAATATTTTATTATACATTTGCGTAAGCAAATGATAAAATATGGAGGCAGTAGGATCTCGCGGGCGTGATATATAACTATCATTGCCGAACTGTATTAATTTTAATATCATATTATTTTATTTATTTCGGTCATAAACAGCAGTACAATATACAAAACTGAGTGTACAATAAACAAAGCCAATAAAATATGTCCACAAGAATACAATCAACATGCAATAACATGCATTTAACACTAACTAACATTAACTACATAAGTTTGAGTTAGAAAGTTTCCATTTGAGTGTGTTTGTTGTTGTTGAGTAAGTGGATGAGTGGGTGGTTTATTGTGAGATTAAACAGAGACAGGTGTCCTCCGGATACTGTGACTGTGTCACATCCTTACATCAATAATCACATTATAATAATATTCTACTTTACTCCTGTACCTAATTTCTTTTACACGACGTCTTAGAGATGGCCTACGTAGCTCGTAGCGACACTAGTGACCGTGCTTGCGAAGCTTGAAGTCCCGGGGTCGAGTCCCGGTAAGGGCATCTTGTGTATTTACCACAAAAATGTTTGTTTTTTATGTATATTAGTACCTACAACATGTCATCATCATTATCATCATCAGCCTATGATAGTCCACTGCTGGACGTAGGCCTCTCCTATTGACTATGCGTATAAACGCATTAGGAGGTAAATTCCCATAATCGTCACGCTGGGCAAGCGGATTGACGATCGCAGTAATGTGTCCAGTATGATGACGCTGCTGCCCATCATCAATCTTTTATCTAATAGTGGTCAGTAACACTTCAATCCCTTAGTCGACTCTTACGACACCCGCAGGAGGAGTTGGGGTGGTGACTAATGTATTCTTACTGCACACGGCTAACATGTACTCGTACCTATATATTTCTATTATTTTTTTATTATTATTATTCATGTAGCTGTCGCTATAAATCTGTCAAAATTATTTTACACTAAATAGCTACCCGCCCCGGATTTGCAATGCAGCACTGATAATAAAATCTTCATCTTGAATCACTTTTAATGATTTTTACGTATACATACAAACGGTCAGACAGTGACAGAGACTTTGTTTTATATTGTGTAGTGAGTAGTGATGGCAATAGTCTATCGCAAAAATTAAAACCTACGAGTCGATAAAATATCGTCGCTTAGTACTCACAATGCAAGCTTTAATTAAGCCTACCGTGGGATTATTTATATTGGTTTGTGTTATTAAATTCCCGGGAATCATTTGAAAAGAAGAGCACATCACTAGACGGCCCATAATTCTGGTTTCTTTGCAATCCGGGAGAAGTCCTATAAAGTTTTGGTGTCATATTTTTTCCTCGCGCGATCCGCTTTGCAAGAGGAAAACTGGAATAGAAAATACACGGGATTATTTGAGATTTGGAGTTTGTATGGATTTAATGCTATATTTTTATGGCTTGGTCATTTATTTGGGCGAAGATCAATCATGGTGATCGGATTTCATTTAAAATATAATTGATTAAATAAATAGGTACCACCTAGAGATCAGTTTCCTTAAACAATATTGTATTCTGATATACTTACCGAATAATATCCAATTTTCTAAATTATTTTAGACAAGATGATATACATACCTACTGCAGGTATCAGAAAACTTAATATCTATTAAACAATCATTAGATCTTGTTACAAGAATAGTTAAGTACCTACTATTCATTTGTCTTCTAAATATTGACTTTAGTGCTCATTTTAATTGCTTCTGAGTTATACAGGGTGTTTTTTTTTTCGACCGTTCAAATTCTACGTAGTGAATGTGTAGGTCATACTGACCAACTTTTACTATGGTGACAAAGTCGAAATCGCGAAAAAAAATCAGCTGTTTCATACAAATTGGCGGCATTACGCCGGCCGAAATGTATGAAACAGCTGATTTTTTTTTTCGCGATTTCGACTTTGTCCCCATAGTAAAAGTTGGTGAGTATGACCTACACATTCACTACGTAGAATTTGAACGGTCGTTAAAAAAACACCCTGTATTTCAAGCCTTATTTTGAACCTTAAAAGTTAATACCTCAAAAAATCATTTATGTAAAACAAGTACATTAAAAAACAATAACTACTTAGGAATAATATTAACTACAAACTAAATTTTAAACTATGAATTAGTAAAATC